>JZKD02S0030343.1:0-26501 GCA_000966675.3 Picea glauca
AGTGGGTATGTTTTTAACCTATTTAGAGGAGAAATTAGTTGGATGAGCAAAAGACAGATTGTAGTGGCACTCTCAACTACATAAGCTGAATACATGGCAACCATTCATGCAAGCAAGGAAGCAATATGGTTACAGAGATTTTGTTCAGGTATTGGGTTGGTACAACAAGCAGTGAGATTAGATTTTGATAGTTAGAGTGAAATATTGCTGGCAAAGAACCCAGCTTATCATTCGAAGACAAAGCATATTGATGTTCACTATCACTTTGTGAGAGACATGGTTGAGGAAAAGAAGGTGTTACTAGAAAAGTTTGACACTTTGAAAAATGTTGCAGATTCATTGACAAAGTCTATGAGCACAGAAAATTTCTCTTGGTGTAGAGTAACAATAGGCATTATTGTCCTGGATTTTTGACTATATATAATGTCGTTGACCCCTAGATGCAAAGAAAACAACAAGTGGGAGAATGTTGGGTATGTGTTATATTCTTTGCATGTGTGTGTGTGGGCGTGTTAGATTTGACGACTACACCTGAGGATCCCTTGTATTAGTGCTATTTGTGTCGTGTGCGCCGGTAGATTTCTATGGGGGGGCCAAGTATGCCCCCCCTGGTTACGCGCAGCATTCGGGGCAGCGCCCTGCAAAAAACAATTTGGGCGGTTTTTGCTATTTTTAACGGATTTTGCTATTTTTAGCAGTTTTCTAAATCAATCCCGTATTAAGGGATTAGGGTTTTAGTATCTACGGAATACCTAAAAACATTGTATATATTGTATGGTGAATGGTGAAATTCGATATAATGAAATAAGAAAGGTTTTCCTCGGTTGAAGGTTTCCGATATAAATCTCTGTGTACTATGTGAATGAGCCATCGATTAATTTATGTTTTGCTTAAGAATATATATGCATTGATGTACTTCACATGTTTAAAACTTACAATTTGGACCACAGATCTCAGTGAAACAAGCTAGTCGATCACAACTATTTGTGTCCAAGACAAGAAAAACTCCAAAGCGCATTGGTTGGAATGATTTATCTATTGGCATCAAGCTGGGGGGTAGTGAAGTATATTATGTCATGTTGTGGAAAAAAATCCATAGTGTAAATGATGGGTACTCTATATACTTTATGATGATTCATTAATAATGATACAAGCAACAACTTTAAGCAACACTCCAAACCTTTAACAGTATGTCAAGTATCAATAAAAGAAGGCAATCAGGTCTGATTTTCCATAGTATCATGCACATATTTAGCAGATTCCATCATCAACAAATTTATTTCAAACATCCATTAGCAAGTCATCATTTGGAGAAATGATCTCAGTATCTTCATGTTTCCTGTAGCATGATTGTGTACTCAGCTTGATTGTTAGTTGTAGGAAATTTATAGCCTTACATCATGAGTTATTTCAGTTGATATTTAGTAGGTTTCTCTTCATCATTCAATCAAGATTTCATTGCTTGTCTCCCATGTCATCAAACATCCGAAAGGGGTAAGGTTGGGTAAGCAAGCTCTAACTTCAAAGTACTCATCTTATATCGAAACTCATGCTCATAAGCCTTTTGAAGTTGCCACTTTATCTCATTCTTTCCACAGTCCATTCTTTTACCTCTTGTACTCCATATTTTATTGCTCACTCACCATCATTTATTACTCTTATCCTTAATAAACTCTAAAGAACCAAAGGAAAAACACCTTTCCTATTCAAGAAGTATTGTATCATCATAATGGCAGGTTTTCAAATATTTTTACTATGAGGACATCATATCAAATACAAGAAAACCATCTACATGTAATATGACTTTATTAGATTGTAGAATTATATCTTGTTCTCTTCCCTCCTTTTGCCAAAAAATAATATACATATAAGAAAAGAAGGAACTCGAAAATAAAGAAGGAAAGGAGTTATCAGCTATGCAATGATTGAAGACATGCATTATACCTCACCAATATTTCACCTTATCCTTGTTGCATGAGGACATGCAAGACCTTTGAGTGTGGGGGGATGTTGAGCCCCAGTTTTGACAAGACTTCAAGGGTTAATTTTACCTAATAATTTATAATTTATCCTTTATTCTTCACGTATTTACACCTTCATTATCATATATTGTCTTATATTATCCATCTTTGTCCCCACTAGCTTCATAAGGCACAAAAACACCAAATGGTTCAATTTTCCATGTATTGATGATTATTTAGAGTATATGAGTTTGTTTCCTAACCTATCTCTTGACGATGTGGAAAGACTCAATGATATTCAAATATTTTCGTCAACCCACAAGTTGTTGGATGCACACATGTGTTATTCTCTTTGTAAACAATTTATGAAACTCATGCCAGAACAAAGAGACATTTTTTTTCAGGGCCAATTGCGAGTAAATGAATGAGAATCTCGAAAATCGACCACATGGGTTTTGTGCAAGATAAACCCATTTAGGTATTGTATAGGTGATTTCCTCAAAATGTGAAGGATATGGGAGATATGTTTGATCCTTTAAATCAGATTTTCCTAGAATTATGGTCGCGGTCGGGTTTGAGATCCGTAAGACTTGGATCTAAATGATCTTGATTGCATTGTATAAATATATATAATCTCACCTTCAAATGGATGTACTCAGACATCTTGATATACGATTGTTGTAATCACATTGTTGTTCAAGTTAATACATATTTCTGGTTATTGTTCTCTCATATGAGTTGTTAATTATGTGTGTGTAAGAGTTTAGCTTCATACGACTTCTCTAAATAGCATTCCCCAAGCCAGGAGGGCCCCTTGAGGAGGAGCACACTCTTCTTTGATTTAATTTATGGTATTGTTTTGCTTAATTAGTTATGTTCATTTCTATTTCTGTTAATTTCCTTTATGCAAGCTTTATCATTTATGTTCACACAAAGACAACTGACATATCATACATTAGTTGGATAATTAATTGTTATGTCCATTGCATAAACTTTCATTACTTCAGATGATTGAAAGGATGTTATTAACAATCCAGTAAATTGATGATCCTAAATGTTGGAATTGTCTTTGTGTCTTTTTTTTTTCATCATTAACAAATACTATGTTCTCTCTGCTGCTAAACATAAATTTGTTTCTGCAACTAAGGTAATGAACCATTTTCTTTTTTTCATAGTAGTCATTTAGGGATAGATTGGAAGCTAAGGCCTGCATATATTTTGCATGCACTTCATTAGTTTACGAACCCCGAGTTGATGATTTAATGTAGCGGAGTTCACCTATTGAACTGACTAACACTACTTTATCATTTATAACAAGCAACAAACACGTACTTCCATAACCTATTCTTCACAAGATAAACCAAAGGGCCTTTTTTTCTTTCTGAACCAAATCTGTCAAAGAGATATACTAATGAGACAACCCAAATGGCTAAGCAGGCAGGAGGTCAGGCTGGAAGAAATACATGTTCCACAATGGACCGAATACATAAACACTCCTAGAAACTCCTTGGTCTACTCATCAGAACAAGAGGATCAAATGATTTGGTTGGTAAACCCCTTGGGAGGGTATTCTCCTCATCATGAATATTAAGATCCGATCCTACAAAATCAATAGCCCCCCCCCACTGTGGTGGGGAAAAAATCTCTGGAAGTTGAAGTGTCTTGCAAAGTCAAAGTTGTTTATGTGGCTCTTACTACTAAGCAAACCCCCCACTTGGGAAAATTTGTAAAAAAGGAATTTTGTGGGAACTAGCCGATGTTGCTTATGTAAACATGAATTTGAAACAAGTTAGCACCTCTTCTTGATATTTCCCTTCACATGTTCAGTCTAGACAGAGATTCAAAAATCAGTAGGGCTTAGTTTTGTTGGGATGGGGAATAAATTGAAATAACTCTTAAAAAATGGATGGAGGACCCCAAAACCTACTACATAAGGGTTCTTCCATTGATAATACCTTGGGTATTTGGATAACTCGAAATTGATCAACCTTCAAAGGTCTGGAGTCCACTCTATCACATTGTGCCTTAAAATGTCTGGCAATTCTATCAACTTTTCCTCAATGTTAGGATATTTAGATACTTAGGAGTTAGTTAATATCTATTTGTTCTAATGTGTCGTTAGGTAAAAGTGTGTTTCTTTAGTATGCATTAGTATGCATTTATAGTTAGAAAATCCGACGGTCACGATATGTTCCCAACATAGAGTGATCTGACGGTTCATATTCTCCTCGATCTTAACGACTATTGATATGTGGCTTAACACCCGATTGGTCCATGATCTCTATTTAAAGAGCATGGACGGTCATTTTCCGATGATAAATTGTGAGAAAATCTCTTGTAGAATATCTATGTAATCTTTTTTATTTTGCATTAATAAACTACTCCAAGTGGTCGCATTGGCTAGGGTCGTGGATGTTTCTCCGTAGGGGTTTTACCATGTCAAAACATCGGTGTGTTGATTTTTGATCTAGTTTTGTGAGTGGTTACTTAAGGTTTTCATCCTCTGTTGGAATACCTATGTTTTCGAACATGGTATCAAAGCATGTTTGAAGACCCGCTCCTGTTGTAGATCAAGATCGTGAAGCTGAGTTGCCTCATCTCCATTTTCTGTCATTTCCATACATTTATGGGATGAGAGGATTGTTTCATTGCGTCTGTAGCGCTCTTTTCAGTCATGAACATTTTTCGTTTCACTCGAAAATGTTTTTTGTTTTCCCAAGATACGACCATTTTAGTCAGATCTGGAGGTATAAATCATGAATACACATTTTTTTAATTTTTGCAGAGTATTATTTTGGTTTTATTTCGGTTTTATATTATTTATTTACGGGTTGCTAATATTTTAGATCTGCGTATGCTCTTTTCCCCGTGCCCTGTGTGATCTCGACAAATCAAAAACAGATAGAAAAAGGTGCATCATTCGGGTAAGCTAATCGAGATTTAACCCTTCTTGTCATCGAGAAGCGAAATTTGTTTTCTTGTGTGAAACGAGTTTTTTTTTAGCACGCTCAACAACAACAACAACCTCAATCCTCTTGTTAAACAATACAATATGTTTTACTAGACCATTTGGTTAAAAGTTGTCTTATTAAGTAAGAGGTCTTGAGTTCAAGTCCCTCTTTTGTTACTTTTTTTTTTAAAGTTCATGTTAAAATTGTAAAGTGTATTTCACTTCAAGTATAAAAGTGAATCACTATAAGTAGCTTTAATATTTTATTTTGGAGTTATTTATTTTGCATGCAACTTTTCTTTTATAAAGTAACTTCATTGTAAAAGTGATCCCCACTTCTCTTTATAAAAGTGGATCACTTCATAAAGCAACTTACACCACCACGCGGTCCTTTGGTTACCGTTTATGTTTTTTTTTAAAGGGCATAACTCTCACATCCGAAGTCCATTTTTGGTGCCGTTTTTTTTAAAACCGCCTAACTTTTTGAGATATTTCCATCCAAATCATCAGTTTCAGTTTTTAAATCCATATTATCTGCATTTTTAATATGTATTCTACAATTAATCTCTTGCTTACCAGCACCAACTACTTCCAATGGAGATCCCATATGGAGGATTTATTAAGAAGTAAAGGATTGTACCGGATTACCTTGGGAAAGTAAAAAAACACCCACTGATGCTGATAATAAAGTCAAATGGGATAATAGGAATGACAAAGTACGTGGATTAATCGGAATGTCCATCTCTCGTGATTTAAGGTTCCACCTTCAATCAATTGATCAACCCAAAGAAGCTTCAGACAAGATTGAATATGTGTTTGGTAAACAAAATATTATTCGAGCACAAGAATTAGAAAATCAAGTACTGAATTTAATTCCAAATGATTTTTCTTGCATTGAAGTCTATTTATCTAAGTTTAAAACACTAAGAACTTTATGTGAAGAATGTAAGATAAAGATAGAAGAAGATCGTTGCATCTATCTTATTCATTCTAAGCTAGGTAGTGCATATTATGTGTTTGTATCTACCTTTTATGCCATGCAAGAGGCTCTAAGGACAACTTATAAAAAACCCAGACATGAGAACTTTTGTGATGCTTTGATTAGAGATTAAGATAATCTTGTACAACTTGGAGTGATCAGCACTGCAGCTACCTCCAACAAATCCTTAGTCGTCCATCAAAAAAATAAACCCAAGAATCCCAAGAAGCAACATCCTTGCCAAAACAACAAGCAATATAAGGGTCCCAAACCCACTCAGATAGATTATGCTCCTAATGGTAACAAATGAGCAAAATATAAAAGTAAGAAGACTAACAAACATTGCAAATTTTGTGATAAAGATGGTCATGCTGAGTCCAAATGTTTCAAGAAAATGGCAACTTTAGAAGCAGCGATGAAGAAGCACGACATCAATATTGATTCTACTTATTCTTCTTCTTCTCGTGGACATGCACTTTCTGCTTCTGGTTTCTCCTTCAATACATCTTCTACTTCTTCTTTTGATGAGTGGCTTATTGATTCTGGAGCATCTTATCATATGGCTAAGGATAGAGACATATTTTCTACTCTAAATGAATGTAACACCAAGAAAATATTTGTNGTCGGGTTTGAGATCCGTAAGACTTGGATCTAAATGATCTTGATTGCATTGTATAAATATATATAATCTCACCTTCAAATGGATGTACTCAGACATCTTGATATACGATTGTTGTAATCACATTGTTGTTCAAGTTAATACATATTTCTGGTTATTGTTCTCTCATATGAGTTGTTAATTATGTGTGTGTAAGAGTTTAGCTTCATACGACTTCTCTAAATAGCATTCCCCAAGCCAGGAGGGCCCCTTGAGGAGGAGCACACTCTTCTTTGATTTAATTTATGGTATTGTTTTGCTTAATTAGTTATGTTCATTTCTATTTCTGTTAATTTCCTTTATGCAAGCTTTATCATTTATGTTCACACAAAGACAACTGACATATCATACATTAGTTGGATAATTAATTGTTATGTCCATTGCATAAACTTTCATTACTTCAGATGATTGAAAGGATGTTATTAACAATCCAGTAAATTGATGATCCTAAATGTTGGAATTGTCTTTGTGTCTTTTTTTTTTCATCATTAACAAATACTATGTTCTCTCTGCTGCTAAACATAAATTTGTTTCTGCAACTAAGGTAATGAACCATTTTCTTTTTTTCATAGTAGTCATTTAGGGATAGATTGGAAGCTAAGGCCTGCATATATTTTGCATGCACTTCATTAGTTTACGAACCCCGAGTTGATGATTTAATGTAGCGGAGTTCACCTATTGAACTGACTAACACTACTTTATCATTTATAACAAGCAACAAACACGTACTTCCATAACCTATTCTTCACAAGATAAACCAAAGGGCCTTTTTTTCTTTCTGAACCAAATCTGTCAAAGAGATATACTAATGAGACAACCCAAATGGCTAAGCAGGCAGGAGGTCAGGCTGGAAGAAATACATGTTCCACAATGGACCGAATACATAAACACTCCTAGAAACTCCTTGGTCTACTCATCAGAACAAGAGGATCAAATGATTTGGTTGGTAAACCCCTTGGGAGGGTATTCTCCTCATCATGAATATTAAGATCCGATCCTACAAAATCAATAGCCCCCCCCCACTGTGGTGGGGAAAAAATCTCTGGAAGTTGAAGTGTCTTGCAAAGTCAAAGTTGTTTATGTGGCTCTTACTACTAAGCAAACCCCCCACTTGGGAAAATTTGTAAAAAAGGAATTTTGTGGGAACTAGCCGATGTTGCTTATGTAAACATGAATTTGAAACAAGTTAGCACCTCTTCTTGATATTTCCCTTCACATGTTCAGTCTAGACAGAGATTCAAAAATCAGTAGGGCTTAGTTTTGTTGGGATGGGGAATAAATTGAAATAACTCTTAAAAAATGGATGGAGGACCCCAAAACCTACTACATAAGGGTTCTTCCATTGATAATACCTTGGGTATTTGGATAACTCGAAATTGATCAACCTTCAAAGGTCTGGAGTCCACTCTATCACATTGTGCCTTAAAATGTCTGGCAATTCTATCAACTTTTCCTCAATGTTAGGATATTTAGATACTTAGGAGTTAGTTAATATCTATTTGTTCTAATGTGTCGTTAGGTAAAAGTGTGTTTCTTTAGTATGCATTAGTATGCATTTATAGTTAGAAAATCCGACAGTCACGATATGTTCCCAACATAGAGTGATCTGACGGTTCATATTCTCCTCGATCTTAACAACTATTGATATGTGGCTTAGCATCCGATTGGTCCATGATCTCTATTTAAAGAGCATGGAGGGTCATTTTTCGATGATAAATTGTGAGAAAATCTCTTGTAGAATATCTATGTAATCTTTTTTATTTTGCATTAATAAACTACTCCAAGTGGTCGCATTGGCTAGGGTCGTGGATGTTTCCCCGTAGGGGTTTTACCATGTCAAAGCATTGGTGTGTTGATTTTTGATCTAGTTGTGTGAGTGGTTACTTAAGGTTTTCATCCTCTGTTGGAATACCTATGTTTTCGAACATGGTATCAAAGCCTGTTTGAAGACCCGCTCTTGTTGTAGATCAAGATCGTGAAGCTGAGTTGCATCATCTCCATTTTCTGTCATTTCCATACATTTATGGGATGAGAGGATTGTTTCATTGCGTCCGTAGCGCTCTTTTCAGTCATGAACATTTTTCGTTTCACTCGAAAATGTTTTTGTTTTCCCAATATACGGTCATTTTAGTCAGATCTGGAGGTATAAATCATGAATACACATTTTTTTAATTTTTGCAGAGTATTATTTTGGTTTTATTTTGGTTTTATATTATGTATTTACGGGTTGCTAATATTTTAGATCTGCGTATGCTCTTTTCCCCATTCCCTGTGTGATCTCGACAAATCAGAAACAAATAGAAAAAGGTGCATCATCCGGGTAAGCTAATCGAGATCTAACCCTTCTTGTCATCGAGAAGCGAAATTTGTTTTCTTGTGTGAAAAGAGTTTTTTTTTAGCATGCTCAACAACAACAACAACAACAACCTCAATCCTCTTGCTAAACAATACAATATGTTTTACTAGACCATTTAGTTAAAAGTTGTCTTATTAAGTAAGAGGTCTTGAGTTCAAGTCCCTATTTTGTTACTTTTTTTTTAAAAGTTCATGTTAAAATTGTAAAGTGTATTTCACTTCAAGTATAAAAGTGAATCACTATAAGTAGCTTTAATATTTTATTTTGGAGTTATTTATTTTGCATGCAACTTTTCTTTTATAAAGTAACTTCATTGTAAAAGTGATCCCCACTTCTCTTTATAAAAGTGGATCACTTCATAAAGCAACTTACACCACCACGCGGTCTTTTGGTTACCGTTTATGTTTTTTTTTTTAAAGGGCATAACTCTCACATCCGAAGTCCATTTTTGGTGCCGTTTTTTTTAAAACCGCCTAACTTTTTGAGATATTTCCATCCAAATCATCAGTTTTAGTTTTTAAATCCATATTATCTGCATTTTTAATATGTATTCTACAATTAATCTCTTGCTTACCAGCACCAACTACTTCCAATGGAGATCCCATATGGAGGATTTATTAAGAAGTAAAGGATTGTACCGGATTACCTTGGGAAAGTAAAAAAACACCCATTGATGCTGATAAGAAAGTCAAATGGGATAATAGGAATGACAAAGCACGTGGATTAATTGGAATGTCCATCTCTCATGATTTAAGGTTCCACCTTCAATCAATTGATCAACCCAAAGAAGCTTCAGACAAGATTGAATATGTGTTTGGTAAACAAAATATTATTCGAGCAGAAGAATTAGAAAATCAAGTACTGAATTTAATTCCAAATGATTTTTCTTGCATTGAAGTCTATCTATCTAAGTTTAAAACACTAAGAACTTTATGTGAAGAATGTAAGATAAAGATAGAAAAAGATCGTTGCATCTATCGTATTCATTCTAAGCTAGGTAGTGCATATTATGTGTTTGTATCTACCTTTTATGCCATGCAAGAGGCTCTAAGGACAACTTATAAAAAACCCAGACATGAGAACTTTTGTGATGCTTTGATTAGAGATTAAGATAATCTTGTACAACTTGGAGTGATCAGCACTGCAGGTACCTCCAACAAATCCTTAGTCATCCATCAAAAAAATAAACCCAAGAATCCCAAGAAGCAACATCCTTGCCAAAACAACAAGCAATATAAGGATCCCAAACCCACTCAGATAGATTATGCTCCTAATGGTAACAAATGAGCAAAATATAAAAGTAAGAAGACTAACAGACATTGCAAATTTTGTGATAAAGATGGTCATGCTGAGTCCAAATGTTTCAAGAAAATGGCAACTTTAGAAGCAGCGATGAAGAAGCACAACATCAATATTGATTCTACTTATTCTTCTTCTTCTCGTGGACATGCACTTTCTGCTTATGGTTTCTCCTTCAATACAACTTCTACTTCTTCTTTTGATGAGTGGCTTATTGATTCTGGAGCATCTTATCATATGGCTAAGGATAGAGACATATTTTCTACTCTAAATGAATGTAACACCAAGAAAATATTTGTTGGTGATGATAGATCTCTTAATGTCGAAGGATCTGGAACAATTCAAGTAGAAAATGGTCATTTCAATGATGTATTATGTGTTCCAAGTATTTCTTGTAACCTTCTATCAGTATATCAAATCACTCATTCAGGTGAAGGTAAAACTGTAGATTTTTTACCTCACCAAGTTGTAATCAAGGATCTAAAATATCCTAAGCATGTTCTTGCAACTGAAATTGTTGATGATATTACCAGGTTGTACAAGTTTGACAACTATGGGTCATCATCTTTTTCATCAGTTTTTGTTGCTCATAGCGATGACGTGAGAAAACTTTGTCATGAGTGGTTTGGTTGTTATTGGATTAATCGGTAAGTGCAGACATGAACAGATATCCCTAGATCCCACTGGAAACTAGAACAAAACATAACAAAATGCACACTTCGCCTGAAACTTCATTATCATATGAACTAGTTTAATGAGTTACAAGTAGCATATCTTTTAAACGATGCCTGTCCTCGCTAGTGTCGTCGTTGTAGCTCCTTCCTTGATTTTTCATAATAGTAAGCCTGTCTAAGAATCACAAACCAACAAAGAGGGAAAACAAAGATACATGTATTCTAATGAATTCTATGTATATGATCAAGGAATTATATAATAGAAGACAAGATGCTTATATAGGGAAGAAANTAACCTTCTATCAGTATATCAAATCACTCATTCAGGTGAAGGTAAAACTGTAGAGTTTTCACCTCACCAAGTTGTAATCAAGGATCTAAAATATCCTAAGCATGTTCTTGCAACTAAAATTGTTGATGATATTACCAGGTTGTACAAGTTTGACAACTATGGGTCATCATCTTTTTCATCAGTTTTTGTTGCTCATAGCGATGACATGAGAAAACTTTGGCATGAGTGGTTTGGTTGTTATTGGATTAATCGGTAAGTGCAGACATGAACAGATATCCCTAGATCCCACTGGAAACTACAACAAAACAGAACAAAATGCACACTTCGCCTGAAACTTCATTATCATATGAAATAGTTTAATGAGTTACAAGTAGCATATCTTTTAAACGACGTCTGTCCTCGCTAGTGTCGTCGTTGTAGCTCCTTCCTTGATTTTCCATAATAGTAAGCCTGTGTAAGAATCACAAACCAACAAAGAGGGAAAACAAAGATACATGTATTCTAATGAATTCTATGTATATGATCAAGGAATTATATAATAGAAGACAAGATGCTTATATAGGGAAGAAATGCATTATTGTATTAAGTGAATAGAAAGTGGAGAATACAACACATGCCTTGATGTTGCAAGGTCCCCTTTCGATGGATATTTTCTCCAACACACACACCTTTGCTCCAATGCCTTGAATGAAGAAGATCCACAATCTGACTTGAAGAACTAAAGAAAAGCTCTCAAGCATAATCTGAAGTAGAAATTTCCATACAATTCTTAGCCTATTCAACCTTAGCCTTTTCCATGAGAGATCCCTCTTTATATAGTGTGAAAGAGAGATGGATGAGGAGATTAGGATGATCCCACTAAATCAAAGAAGCGAGTAAGATCCAAACCGCTCGGAGGCCACCTCATCTTCTAGAAGATTCCATTCTAGAACATTCGTGAAATTTGACTTTTCCCATGATTTAATCATCGTCGCACCCTATGCACAAGTAGCATGCGACAACGTCGCAGCCCAGGTATAGTGCAAAGTGCGGCGATCAGGCATCATCGCACCCCATGCATATAGCAGGGTGCGACGACCTTCCTTCATATGGTTTTTGGCAGAGAAAATCAAATCACTTTTCTCTTGAAGAAAGTCTCTTCTAATATTTTTAGGGAACATGAACACATCTTGTTAGGTGATCACCGAGGTGACCAAAATAATGTGTAACAGAATGCCCCCCAAAGTACGAAGCTGGAACTCGTGACAACTGAAATACTTTGTAGAATGTGTGTGTCGAAAACAAGGAGTGCATCGATCAAGAACCTTTAAACAAGCAAGCATCTGCATAATATCATACCATTTCTGAGGTGGGCAGTCCCATGCTCAGATTACAAGTGACCCTAATCATAAGTGTCAAGTGAGTCATGGCCACTCAACATACATTGTGGATCCATGTCATCACAATTTGACATAGGCACCAAGGTGACACTTTGGATAGATGCTCGAAAAGAACTAAAATTCGGACAAGGCCATGAGACATACATAGTGGATCTATGTGTCAATACAAATCATGAATACTCTGTCCCAACGTGGACCAAAGTGATAAGATCCAGGGTCTTCATTTCCATCATCTCTAAGTACGAATCTAGCCATGTGATTACAAGTGTTGAAATCGAACATGGTAGAAACCACTTGATTATCGGTCATTAATGAAAACCGTTAACAAGTGTGAGGGAAATCACCATTGATGTCAATGAATCCCAAGGTACCATGGTACAATCCAACGAATGTGAATAATTGAGTTGAATTCAAACAATTGATGGAATCTTCCAATCAGGGGTCAATTATGTGAACCCATTGTTGAAAGCGAAGAAACCTACCATTGAGGCATGCAGGCTCTAAGGCACTAAATGATTTCTAAGTCTTGTTCTCGGATAATAAGTTGAAGTCGACAGAAAAAGACTCGTCACAGGAGGGCCTTGATGTATCCCCCATCAATGACACAAAATATGTAACAGATTTGAGGTAGATCAAAGTATAAATTGATTCAGAACTGGAACAGGGAAGGCGGACATGGTAGGAATTTTATAACTGCATATGGTTGACTCAATAGAAGGCTCGTTTAGGTTGGACTTCTCTTGAACATATGAATGACACGACAATGGCCTTGGAAGCATTGACTCAAGGAGGACCCAACATATGAACTTGTGGATGGTCAAACGAGAGACAAATGGATTTCCCAACCCGGATACAATGATGAAGGGGGGTGTTATGTTCAAGAGCGACTATTACTGCCATTAAAACAAATACAGAGACGCATTTCTTCTCAATTTTCCCCCACCATTTCTGGCAGTACCTCTTTATTTTTACGCAAGCTTGAGGAGGATAACATATGCTTGTTGATGTAAGGTCATCCTTCGGATGAGTCTCTCAGAGTATGTTTAACGAACCCTAAGAAGGAGTGGTTCAATCCCATATGGGTCTTTGGATGTTTGTTTAACGAATCCAAAGAGAGAAAAATCGAGGGTTTTTCATTTTTATAGAGTCTGAAAAACACTTAAAGAGAACTCCATAAGGTCCATTTTGGTAAATTAATCTAACGAGACCGAAAAAGTGATAACCTACCACTCATCATATGTTTTCTTCAAATACTTTTACGAGCGTGAAAAGAACAAGGTCGCTCGGCCATCTTTTCATGTTTAGGGAGCGTGAAAAGAGCTTAAAGGATACTCCATAGGTTTCGTTTTTCGTGTTACCATTACGAGTTCGAAAAAATGACAAAAGACTACTCGATTACATTCTCATGGTTTCACGAGCATGAGAAATAACTAAGACTCTGCTCGGAGGTTTTCCTGAAAAACCCAAAAATGATCTGTACATGCGACAAATATATAAAAACAAACCAAAAAAGCGGACTCTTGTTCCAACGTCTCACCTCTAGACCTTTTAAATCTACAAAAGTCAATCACTTGTAAAGTTCTTAGGACTTTAGGGTTTGGATAAAGCATAAAAATAATATAATATGCAAATGAAAAGTGATAAAAGTCAATAAAATAGGTAACAAACCACATTTTACCATTTCATGTGTAACTTTGCCCAAACATTGCTCCAAAGCCCTTTTTCACCTCGATTTTCAACTGTTGATTGCGGAGTGCACGACGGATCATTTCACAAATCGTCTCCGCAAAAGAGGTAATCTCCTTCTCCTTCATCTTTGCATGGTTTCAAAATTGATTTTCATTGGTTAAATTTATGTTTTGAGTTGATTTTTTGGGGGTTACCCATGCGTTGAGGTCGTCGCAGGTGCCCTATATCGAGAACTGCGATGATCTAGGATCATCGTAGGTGACCCTATGGGTAGGGTGCGATGACGTCGCATTGTGCAAATGCACAGGCCCGCGACGATGGCAACCCAAAATTTAAAAAGATGAACCCAAAAGGGGAAAACCCCCAGGAAAGAAAATTATGTTTCTAATCTCATCTTATGGTTCCTTGGCAGGTCTTCTACAGTTAAGATGTTGGAGTGGCGCGAACAAAAGCACATAGAAGAAGATTACTTCGTCAGGAATGACCCGGGAACAGTTATGGCCCTTCGACAATGTAGGTTACTAAAATTCTTCAAGATTCAGGGCATGAGAGCCCAGCTGAGACTACTGGAATACTTGGTTCACATGTGGGATGTGAATGAGCAGGCATTTCATGTGGGTGCCCACACACTCACCATAGATATCGAGGATATCTATTTTCTGACAGGACTATCTCATTGTGGTTCATGAGTGACACTTACAGGTAGCATGGGTAGAGGTGAGCCTATGAACTACTACGTCAGTCATCATTGTGTGTCGGGTACCGAGAAACATGTAAGGTGGCTATCAGGGATGTCCGAGATTTGCCTTTGTGAACTATCCTCTATACTACTACTCACATGGTAGGGAGTAAAACTCCCCACATGGATTTACAGATCCATTTTCAGTGTACACTAGACTGTATGGAGCCGAGAGTCTTCAACTGGTGAGAAGGGGTCCTAAAAGTCATGAAGAAACAACTTACCAACTATAGAAGTGGTGGGTTAAAACAATTTGGATACAGGTCTATTTCGGTATCCTTCTTCCTAGAGAGGGTCCCTCTCCTATACTTACATATGGAGTGGGGTATACCCACTCCACAGGATCCAAGGATGAAGAGGTGGGTAGATCTCATGGCTAGACATGGAGGTGGTCACATCGTCAGATATGATGATGTCTTCTTCAAATGGCTAAGGACTCAGCTGCACATGGTTGAATATTACGCGTATGCTAGATTGGATTTCCGTGGAGTTCCGAACCTAGCTCTTCCCGAAGGTTCCCAGTGGGGGGACATAGGTAAGAAGGAAATTTTGTTTATATAATGTTTTTGTTATTTTAATGATATAAAAAGTTTTTTGTGTTGTTTATTCGATGACTTAATCAAATGCTCTTCGATTACGTAGATGTGGGACCTTATCATCCTCCAGGTTGATCCCCTATCCAGAGGTGAGGGGAGAGAGGTTTCATAGCAGTAGTAGCTGCTGTCGATTTCAAGGTCATAGAACAAAACCTGGAGGGACTCACCATGAATGTCCCTGATGCCAAAATAGATGATATTCCTAGGCATTACCAACGCGACACAGTGGGTGTATCTACATCCATCGGTCGACTACTCCGTAGAGTAGCACGGGCAGTCGTGTGTTATAGAGAGCAACATCTTTGATGCTTTGTTGTATATGAAGCCATGTGCTTCACATTTTTAATATTTTGGTCTTCGGACAAAAACACTTTTTGTAAACTTTTATCGTTATATAAATATGAGTCTTCTACTGGCTTACTTGTTGTATGTACAAAGTGTGACTGGGTTTTATAAATGTCTCAAATGTCTATCTAACACATAATTAGCCAATGCATTTGTTAATGTATTTAGACATCTAGGAATGTGTTGATATTCAATGTAATCAAAATAACGTTCCAAGAGGCGAATTCATAAATATACCCTTAACAAAGTAGGACTCCGGATGGAATAAACATTACTCAACTGTAGTACTACTAACTATGAATCGAGTCGTACAATAAGATGATGGATTCTAAGTGAAACAACGTCAGTTAACAACTCGATAATTGTATTGTATTCCACGATATTGTTAGTTGCACGACCAAGGTAAACACCATGTAGACTTATCAATTCATCTGTAAGTGCATAGATTTCCCAAGTAGCTGATGCTAAGTTTTGAGTACTGCGACTAGTGCCATCAGCGAAGCCAATATAGGGTAGCAAAGACACCGACATCTGAAAAACAAGCACAACGCAAGGTAAGCAACTAAAGGGTGAAACCAAACAACGAAAAAGCACACAAAAGTATGATACACTAAAAATACACAACACTCATGCAAAAAATGATTTAAGCATAGTACTTCTTTAAGTAAATCCCATTTCTAGGTTCACTCAAAGGAATTCCATCATAATCTTCCAAATCATAAGCTCCTTTCTCCAACACTCGTTTGAAAATATAAGGACCCCTCTACATTGGCTCAAATTTACCGACCCCTAGCAAATCACGATCTTGCTCGTAAAGAAGAACTAGATTAGCTTCAGAAAAAACACATGGTTTGACATGCTTGTCATATTGAGCTTTGACGTGCTTTTTCTGAGTTGCAATAACTAAGGAGACATCACAACAGGTTTCATCTAATTGCATCAAATACAAAAGACATTCCTCTTCAGCTGAAGTGTTAGGGAGAAATTCGATGGCTAGTTTCAAAGATGGGATTTCACATTCAATTGGAAAAATTGCTTCTATACCATATACTAACTGGAAAGGTGTGAATCAAGTGGCAGAATTAACAAATGTTTGATAGGCCCGCAATGCTGAGAACAACATTGTATGCCAATTTGACATATGAATTCCTACCATCCGTCGAAGCATAGTAGTGAGAACTTTGTTAATCGCTTCAACCTGGCCATTGGCCTGCGAATAATAGGGGGTCGAGTTTTCATGTCGAAGACCCAACTTTTCAGTAAGTTCAGACATCATAAAATTGCGAAAATGACTACTGTGATCAGTAACGATGGCTTGAGGGACACCAAATCTAGTAATGATATGATTGAATATGAACAACGCTGCAATTTTCCTGGTATTATCAAATGTAGGCGTCACCTCGACCCATTTAGTGAAATAATCCACAGCTACAAAATGTATCCATGCCCCCCGGCCGAGTGAGGGTTACATGTCATCAATTCAATGCCCCATTTAGTGAATGGACCAATGGAAACTAAAGGGTGAAGAGGATCAGGGTGAGATCGGATCTTATTGTTGTATGTTTGACAGGCATGGAATTTCTGGATGGCAACAATGCAATCCTTAAACAACGAAGACCAAAAATAACCAGCTCATAAGATATTTTGGGTAGCGGCATACCCAGACATATGACCGCCACATGCTCCAGAGTGACAGTCATTCAAAGCTTTCTCAACTTCATCGTAGGTGAGACATCATCGAAATATCGAATCAATACCACGACTGTAAAGGGTATCACCAAGGATGATGTATTGACGGGCTTGATACCGGATATGACGATGATATGTACTAGAAAGATCGGGCAGGAAAGATTGGGTCTGGAGATAGATGATAATATCTCCGTACCATATGTCATCATAACTGATCAGAAAGAGGGATTCGTCAGGTAAGGAATCCTCTGCCACAGTTTCTGTCTCAGTAGAGGGAAGGTCATATATCAATTTGGAAAAAACCAAAGACTTATTTGACTTGGCATATTCAAAATCCAAATAAAACTCCTAGAGAATAACTACCCATTTGGAGTACTTTCCCCCAAGCAATTGTCGAGTAAGGATATATTGCATGGGGTTGCAATCGGAAATGATAGTGGTTATGCGTAATAAGATGTAGTGACGAAAACGTTGAACAACTTGAACAGTTTCTAAGGCCAGTTTCTCCACATGTAAATATTTGGTTTCGGTGGTCATGAGACTCTGACTCAAATAGTATATAACATGTTCATCGTGTGAACCATCCTCTTGGACTAAAACCATGGCAATGCTAGAGTCCAAAGCAGCTAAGTACATGAAATAATCTCGGTTATAGTCTGGTAGAAACATCAGTGGTGTATGGGTTAAGGCAAGTTTCAAAGCTTCAAAGGCTTTGTTGGCAGTATCGTCCCATACAAAATCATAACCTTTCTTGAGCAGCTGAGTAAATCCTTTCGTTAATTCAGCGTAATTGGGAATGAATCAACGTAAAAAGTTTGCCTTCCCTTGCAAACTTTGGAGTTGGCGTAGTGTGGAAGGAGGAGGTAGATTAAGAATAGCCTCAACCTTCAAGGGGTCTACCCGAATCCCATGTATAGACACGATAAAACCAAGAAGTCGTCTGGATTCCACACAAAAAACACATTTGTGTGGAGTCAAACGTATGTGATGATAACGACAGCATAGGAAAATGACCCGTAGATGTATCGGGTGATCTTGATGATGCATAGAATGTGTCAGTAGATCGTTTAGATAGGGTTGTACAATGTGCTTAATTTCATGAAAATCATAAGACATAGTGCGTTGAAAAGTCACACTAGAATTTTTTAGATGAGAAGGTAGTTTCTGGTATGCAAAGGTTCCCCAAGGGAAAATAAAAGCAGTTTTATGTTGATCCGCTGGTAAAATATTGATTTGATTATAGCTGGAGAAACCGTCCATCAAGGAGAAGATTTCACTCCCGGCACATTCATCAACGATCTGGTTGACAAAAGGGGTTGGATAATTGTCTTTGCGACAAGCTTAATTGATATCCCTATAATCTACACAAACGCGGATCGTGCCTTGTTTCTTGTTTACCAGAACACGATTAGATGCCCAATCGATCAAAGCCACAAGATAGACAAAGTCAGCCTTAAGAAGTTTTTCAACTTCAAGTTTAATAGCAACAACTTTATGTGGATGCACTGGTCAAAGTCTCTGTCGAACAGGTTTAGCGTCCGGATAAGTCTTAATCTCACGCACAACAATATCAGGATCAATACCAGGTATTTCTTCATAACTCCAGGCAAAAACGTCACAGAATTCTTGGAAAAGGGATTTATAAGTGTGGACCTCATCAGTAGAACATGAGGCACCGATATGAACATTTTCCACAACTCCGGGTTTAATCGATATGTAAAGAGGGACGGTAGGTGAAATACTACTCAAGTTCCCTTCATACAAAACATCGTGTGTTGACTTAGGAATAGAAGAAATAACAACAATGGTAGACAGAGTCAAAATCCGTTGGTAGCTCTCCATGGTATCACATTCTAGGAAGATAATAGAATGATGATGCCCATCGTCCCATGGGTTATCTTCCATAGACATGATCGTCATGATCATCTCATCAGTAGAAAAGATCACGTGAAACGGATCAGGAGATGTATCACAGAGATAAGGAGGAGAAGGGGTTGTTGATTGAATAGCTTGATAAGCTGATTCTACTGGACTTAAAGGAATTTGGTCACCATAACGAAGACAGTCACCAGAGCTAGGTACTATCCATGGGTCATAAGACTCATGGGTTTCACGAACAGAGGTTGATATCATGTTAATCAAAATGAAAAAAGGATGATGAATATATGGTGGTGGAATAGGAAATGTACTCATCAAGGTTGAATCTTTTAAAAGACCCACGTCAACATTCTCATAACTGGGAGGTGTTTTCGAGATAAAAGGTACGTTTCTAGTACGTGAATCAGAATTAAAGAAGGCCAGTCAATCAACAGTAATGAATTTTCCTTGGTGCGGGAAACGTAACACACAGAAAAGAGTAGACACAACTACATGCATGGAATCAATCCAGCTATGGCCAAGTAGGAGGTTGTAATCAAGAGGTTCATCAAAGACCTCGACCTCGACATTAACCACCTTACCTTCTAACATAATAGACAACGAAGGAATAACACTGTAAGGTTTAAACCCTGTACCATTAAAGGCCTTAAGAGTATTGTGCGACTCGGTAAGGGAAAGAGAGCCAATAGCTTTCCAACAAGTAATAGACATAACGCAAGTCTAGGCTCCTTCATCAATAACAGTTCGACCGATATTCTTATTTTCCATAACAACTTGGATCTGAAATGCTAACTGAGGAGGAAGCCTTGGAATATGATCTTCCAAGTCAAATATTATCAAATTGGTATCGGTAAGATCAATTCCACCAATATCCTTTAACAATGCCTTCCATTGAGTAGGAAAATTTTGAAGGACTTCGAGAGCCGACATCACAGAGGGTGCTTGCACAAGATCTTTTACAGTACTGTAGTTTTGGGCAACACGTGCATGAGGATTAAATGAAGACTTTCGAACAACGCCCTTGGGAGGAGGACGAAGAAATTTATCGAGACCCAGTCGTTCGAGATGAAGAGGATCGTTTGGAGTTGAAGTTCAAGGAGGAGGTTGAACCAACGAAGGTGGTAAATCATCAACTTTCTCTTTCGAAGGAGAATAATCTTTGGCTCGAGTTACGACTACAACTTCGTTCTTCTTGGAGACACCAGTACACATAAGAACATAATACGTGGTAGAAGGAAAAGGTTGGTCATGAATGACCGATTGGGCCTATTGCTAAGAAGGAAAAGGTTGTCACAAAATAGCAGGCGTAGGAGGCTTCCCAGTCCCTTGCAGGAACTTAGTAACCTCAACACGTCATGGACAATATTTTGTGTAATGTTCATCACCACAGATAAGGAAAGGATAGTGATTTTTATGTTTATCTTTGTCATCACCAGGTTGTGTTTTGGGTTTCTCAGATTGTTGATTATTATTTTTGTCCTCCTTATTCCTACCCTTTCCTTTCTTTTTATTTTGATTTTTACCGGTAGGTGTAGATTGAACCGAATTAACTTCAGAAGTTTTACCGGGGGAAGGAGGAGTAGGAGTATTTTGTACATTAGAAGCAGTAGACTTGGGATTGGTATGAATGGCTTGTGTAGACTAAGTCTCGGCATGAAAGGTTCTAATCACACCATCAACAACATGAGATGCTATTGGATGTGTTGGGGCAGGATTTGTGGATGGATGAGGAGCATCAAGGATCAAGTCATAGAGTGTGCCCATTTTTGAATAAACGAGATCCAGATATTGAGCACGACTAATCACCTGCTCTTTAGTGACGACACCACCCATGGCAACATCATGGGCTATACGAAGAATGAGTGATTTGGTAAACCACTCAGCCAATAGTTGATCAGGAAAGGGAACTTTGATTAAGCGTCTTCTCCTCCTCCACTCATGGATATGATCAAAAATATGAGTGGAAGAGGACTGTTTAAAAGAACTCAAAATTTTGGTTCATGTCTCGTATCGAATTGGAAACTGGTAATGCGTTAAGAATTCCATGGCTAAAGTGTTAAAGTCATTAAAGAATCCTCGTGGCAACTCAATATACCATTTGGTTTCCGAACCTGTGAGATTTCATTGGAAAATTCGTAATCTAATAGAATCATCCATCAATGATTTGGATGAACACCAAAGATGGAAAGTCATGACATTATTATTCGGGTCTTATCCCGATCGACCTTCAAAATTAGGAATGTCAGATGGTAATTTGGCTGGTATGACGAGCCAATAAGGAGAATGTAAAATAGGATCATTCAAAATCCTAGATAAATACGGTAAATCCAAAGTAGTGAGAAAAGGAAACTGTCTGTTCACTTCAGGCAATTGGTAGTTTTGGGGAAGTAGTCTCGTAGGTATACCAATAGGACCATAAGCAGTCTGTAGATAGTCATATAGTCTTGGAAAAATTAGTTGTGGAGGATTTTGAGTCAAATAGCCAACGGGGTTTGGTTGATTAGGTATGTTCCCTTGGAAAGGAAAATTAGACTGAAAATTTTGACCCCAGGGAGGATTCATAGAGCCTAGATACGGTTGTCAGAAATTAGGGGGTACAAAAGAATTAACTTGACGATGTTCCCCCCCAAACGGTTGTTGATTCCCTTGGAAAGGAAGATTCCAAGGTTGAGATTGTAACACATTTATACTTTGTCCATAAACTAGGTTATGGCCTCCAACTTGAGGTTTCCCCCCAACGTGAGGTTGGCCTCCAATAGAAATATGAAAACCAAAAGTGACAAAATGACTAGTGCCTCCAACTGGATTGGAGCCACTAGGGCCAGGACGAATAGATCCTTTGGACAAAGGGGGAGGAGAAATGTAAGGCCCCCCAGAGAGAACCTATGTAGGTGTAGGAACAAAATGACTAGAAACATTATACCCAGGAGGAACAAAAAGTCTCGACCTTCCGGATGGTTTCTGGGTAAAAATAGCAATGGAATTATTCAAAGCATTATACCTAGGGGGAAGTGACGGATTTGGTCTAAGAAAAAGTGGTGTTCCCATAGGATCTTGAGTGATAACCACATTTCCAGTAGAAACAGTCATAGCTTGTGGGACCATGGTAGAGTGGGAAATCTGGAGAGGAATAATTGAGTGAGAATCAACCAACAATTGGTCTGAAACTGTGAAAACATTATTGGTTTTGCCAGTAAAATGATCTAAAGGTACCGTATAAGTAACATACGTCTCAGGCATTTACGATGTCATAGGTCGATTAGGACTTCTAAATGACTCTCTCTGAAAGGGTGGATCGTCCACACTAGACTCTATGTGAGGTCCAGTGGGTATTTGAGTATGATATTCAATAACAATTTCTCCCAATGAATTTAGTCGGAGAAAAAGTGGATCTTGTCTAAGATTCAATAACAGGTTTACGGGAAGTTTGAATCCCTTTAAAGAATCCGAAATAATTATGAATCCCTTTAAAGAATCCGAAATAATTATGAATCCATTTAAAGAATTCGAACTTCCAATCTCAGAGGCTACGTCGTTATCGACTGCTCCTTCAGGAGATCCCTTTGGTGAATTGGGAATCAAAGGGACGTAACTTTCCAAATCTTTTGGAGGTAGTCCTTGCATCCTACATGAATGGCAAGGGTCGATGTTGGCCGCACCAAAAAGAGAACGAAAATAATCTATGGCCAACTAGAGAAACAAACAACATGCACTAATAAAATCTAAAAATCAAACCAAGCAAACAAACCTTCTTACTTCGAAGTCACTAGTCGGTGATGAAATCCAACGTTGCAAAATAAAGACAAGAAGGGGTTGGGATAAAGCGGGTGGAAAAGTTACGTTCACAACCTGCTTAATGGACTTACACCTAGGTGCAAGCACCTACACATAGTCGTGGGTATACCCTCCAAGGAGCCCGAGTGAGTTTGGCCAACGTCAATTCCAGGTACCATGAAGACTTGCCCCTCCACATTCACCTCGTGTAAAGACCCTAAAGAGATAGGCTACTAAGGTTACCAATTACGATAATAATTCATGGGGAAACAATCGATAGTCTGATCCATGCGCAAAGGCAGAGTATCTAGCCCTAAATCAACTCGAGAAGGTCCCCACACGATTTTCTTCTCAAGTGACCCCCAATAATACATGCAATCTCTACACCAAGACTGACAAAGCAGGGTGACTAGCTCTGCCAGTCCTAATGCGACCTCATGATTGACCCTTGTGTTAGAAGGGCTTCCCAGAACAAAATGTAGCAAGTGGATTTGAACTCTCCCTATCACATAATATTATTGTGTGTTTTGATGCTTTGGAGAGTGTGCCTTACAAAATATTCCAAATCGCTATCCTAGCTAATGTTGGTGAGGAGAATTACTAGAAAATAATAGTTTCTTATAAATTTTAAAATCGTTTTGTATTTTAAAGGTTGTTGTTTACTCAAAGGGAAACGGAAATGAAACTGATGACGTATGTGACCTTGACCCAATAAAATGCAAGAAGAGATGAATATGCAATTTTTCAATTCAATGAACTCTAATTACAGTAGGGAAAAGGTATTTCTTTACGAAGTACAAAAGCTACGAGTCACAATTCTTCAATTTTTGAATTAACAAAATCCCAAATAATCAAAAGCTACAAAATTTTCCAATTTTCTCTTTTAACAAATATTTTGAATGCAATAATTTTCTTGTGAAGGATCACTAAAAAGAAGAAATGACTTTCAGTTCTTTCTTTCTCAAATCAAATCGGAGATGTAATGAAGAAAAGAAAGCGTAATCCAAGAAAATTAACACATTCTCAACACAATTCCCGAATCAAACCTATAATGTAGACAAAAATTAAATGACAGGAAAGCTTTTTTTCAAATGCAAACAAAAATGTCTCTCAGTCAATAAACAATCCATAAAATGAAAACAATCCAAAACTTCAAATAAATCAGATACCTTTTGTCAAACAAGCACTCAGGACCAAGATCCAGAGATTATACCCTTGTGACAAAAATCAAAAGAAAAACTTGCAAAATTTACAAAGAAATACTTTCAACTTCCAAAAATCAATCAAATGCAAGATTCAGACTTATAAATCAATCAAACACTGGTGTCAGAAGTTCATCCCAGGCAATTGAGGCAAAACTGGGTGGAAAAAAGAAAAATTGGCTATCTCCCACAATTCCTATAGGAATTGTCGCAGGTTGTAGTGGAGCACATTGCGACGATATAGGGTTGTCGCAGGCTTCCAATAGGGTACAATGCGATGTCGTTGCACTGGTATGCACCTCTAGAGTGCGACATAAGAGGATCGTCGCGGCCTGTCTATATAGGACAGTGTAACGATCTTTGAAACTAAGGGAAAATGACTCAAAACTTACTGGTAGTGACTCAAAAATTTTAAACCATGTGAAAACTAGCCTTAAGAGGAAATTTGAAATGACAGACTTAGGTTTTTTGCACTATTTCCTTGGCCTCCAAGTTTTGCAAACCAATGAAGGATTTTTTCTTTCCCAGTCTAAGTATGCTTGTGACCTTCTTTGTNTGCCACCCTGTACCGTCAGTTAGTTGGTATCCTCTTATACTTGACTCATAACTATCCTGATCTTTCCTTTGATGTTGGTCTTGTTACCCAGTATATGAAAACACCCCTGAAAACCATTGGAAAGCAGTTAAAAGGATACTTTGCTATGTTCGTGGTACAGTTCAGTTCGGGATACATTACAGTTCAGGGGGGACTTTTTTATTGGTTGGTTTCACTGATTCATATTTGGGTCGGTGACCCCGATGATCAGAATTCTATTGCAGGTTATGTTTTCAGCCTAGGTTTAGGACCTATCACTTGGGCCTGTTAAAAACAACAAGCTATTGCACTTTCTTCAGCAGAAGCAGAGTACCGATCAGCGGTAAATTCAGGTCGGGAAGTCTTGTGGCTTTGACAGATCCTTTCAGAGTTTGGATTTTAGCAACAACATCTGACTACCCTTTGGTGCGACAATCAGAGTGCCATCAAGCTCGCCAAAGACCCAGTTCAACATCAGCACAAAAAGCACATCAAGCTACACATGCACTTCATCAGAAAGCTCATTCATGATCAAGTTATTGAAGTGCTCTTTTTCCCTACAGAAGATAAAGTTGCAGACATTTTCACAAAGTCTGTTACAGAAGTGAAGTTTTCCAAACTTCGATCTATGTTAGGAGTTCATGAAGTTGTCTTTAAGGGGGGATAGGCTCTAATGCCTCCTTCCTTCTCCTATTGTGTCACTATTATAAATCCTTCAATCTTATCCCAAGTTGTTCTTAAGGGGGGATGTTAGGATATTTAGACACTTAGAAGTTAGTTAAGATCTACTTGGTCTAATGTGTCATTAGGTAAAAGTGTGTTTCTTTAGTATGAATTAGTATGCATTTGTAGTTAGGAAATCCGATGGTCACAATATGTTCCCAACATAGAGTGATCTAACGGTTCGTATTATCCTCGATGTGGCTTAACACCTAATTGGTCCATGATCTCTATTTAAAGAGCACGGAGGGTTATTTGTTGATGATTGATTGTGAGAAAATTCCTTGTAAAATCTCTCGGTAATCTTTTTCTTTTGCATTAATAAACTACTCCAAGTGGTTGTTGGAAAGTGTTATGCTTGTCATTGATGGCAAGTACAACAGTGAAGATGACAGGAAAACAGAAGACAAAGGAAATCAAGCTCAGGAGGAATAGCAGTCTTATATGCGCACGAAGCATAGGAAAGAGACCGAGAACCGTCGGATCTCACTCGGAAATCCCGACAGCTGTTGGATCGGGAGAAGCTGCGTAGATATTAAACGCAGGAGTTAAGCGCAGAGAAGAAGTGATCTAAGCCGTCAGATTAGAAGCAAACCTCGACAACTGTCAGATATGCAGAAGCTGCGAGGGATATAAGCCATCGGAGAATCGGGGATCGCGATTTCCAAATGCAAAGAACAATGACAACGAAAACCCCGAAATCGCGATATGTGATTTTACGATATGATCGCAACCGTCAGATCAACA
>JZKD02S0030354.1:0-26501 GCA_000966675.3 Picea glauca
AAATTAGAAGTGGGTTAACCCTAAAAGAAGGAAAGTGGGCAAAGTGACCTAGAAGATGTTTTTAAGGAAGCTACTTGGAGAGTATAAATAAGAGGCAAGGCTCTCTCATTTTAGAAAACACTTGAGAATATTGAGTATATATAGGTGTCTAAGGTAACCAAAGGATATCTAAGCCGAATTTTAGAAGGAAGGTGAAGAAAAGAAGGCTAGAATTCAGGGGATGATAAATTATTTGATGATGCTTTCTAAGGTATGTTATTTACAGGTCATCTCACCATTTTTGCGATGATTTTTTTTATAGAATGATCCAGACTGTGAAATTGTTATTATATTGAGGAAACATATCCAATTATTTGTGGTAAAAAATTCAGCTTGTGGGTCATTGTGTTTTTGGAGTTACACTCCGTGGAAAATAGGGTTTGTGGCCAGTCCTGAAACTAGTCTAAAACAGGTGTTTCGGGAAACAACATCTTAAATTCTTCATAACAGATCCAAATTCCATAAGACCAAATGTGTTGGTTAGAGTACACTCTGTAGTATGTTGTATAACATTTTTAGATTGATTCAACAAATATTACATGTGGGGCACGCTCTACAAGGTCGCTCTCTAGAATAAGCCAGAATACAGCAAGGTATGTCATTTTTGCTATAACTCATTTTCTAGGAGGTTTCATGTAGTGGAACCTAGAGGAATTGCATTAAACACACTGAAGAACATTGTGTATCAGTTTCATATCTTTATTCATTGTAGGTACATAGTTATGATTATTTCAAGTTAGGGTTGTTGACTAATCCAAAACTAGGCATGTGAGACTAAAGAAAAGTTTGATGAAAATGATAGTCTCTTGTTGTTAAAGTTAAGGANCATTTGGTTGAGGTACATGTCAAGTACATGGTTGAGACAAGTAGTTGATGAGTTGGCACATACATGAGGTGTATAGTTGATGATGTTGGTACATATTTATGAGTCATAGTTGATGAGTAGTTGATAAATGATTGGTACATACTTGGTACATGGTTGGAGGTACTTGTTAGTATTATTGTTGACACATGGTTTATGGATGATGTAGCATACTTGTATTATTATGAGTTTTTGGTGATGATTATGAGTTGTTGTGTTATACTTGGTTGATGCACATATTTGAGAGTTGTCTTGGTGATTAGATCTAATTTGGTTGATAAGATTGATGAGACAGGTTGTTGTGATAGGTTGTTTAGACAAGTTGTTGTGACAGGTTAATTGTACAGGTTTGGTACATGGTTGATGCACTTGTTCATGGTACAGGTTGAGCTACAGGTTGGTGCATGGTTGATGCACTTGTTTATGGTACATATTGATTACAGGTTGGTGCATGGTTGATGCACTTGTTTATGGTGCAGGTTGATTACAGGTTGAGGTATAGGTTGATGCATGGTTCAAGTTGTTTGTACAGGTTATTTGGTGCAGGTTGATTGGTATAGGTTTACAGCAGTATATCTCACAGTGATAGTGTGATAGTGGTTCCATCATTTTACTTATACTTCAGGGTGGTTGGACGGTGCAAGGAAAGGTGGTTGTAGCCACCTTCCGGTTATAGCCGGAGAACATAAGGGGTTGTAGCATCCTTCTAGTTGTAGCCAGAGAATTGGGGAGTTGGATCTTCCCTTAGGTTCTAGCCTAAGAAACTAGGGGGTTGGAGCCTCCTTCTAGTTGCAGCTAGAAAACAAAGGAAGTTGATTCTTACAATGAATGTAATTCTTCAAGACATATAAGAAAAATCATTCTATGGTTTTCTCCCACTTTGGGTTTCCACGTAAAAAACTGGTGTACTGTGTATGTGTATGATTGTTCATTTGTTCATTGCTTGTTTACTCTGCAGTTATTGGATGATAATGATACATTGATATAACACTTGGATTATATGGTTAAAAAGGATTAAATTGCTCTATTATTGATTCACCCCCCCTCTTAGTAATCCAACANGGAGAAGCATCTTCATCAAGCGGCCATGCAACCCCCTTCAAGGTACAGGTAAATTTTGATATTCCATGAAGGACTGATAGATGCGGATGTTGTAGATAAATGGTTGAATCTGCTCGAAGGATATTTTTCGATCCACAACTTTTTCGATAGGGAAAAGATCACTTTTTCACTCCTCAAGGCCATTCCCCATGTTAAAGACTGGTGGGATACTTACTCTGACAAAAGAGCTGTGGAGGAATATACAATATTTGTGGTGGCCCCTACATGGGATTCTTTCTGGGACGCCATTAAAGAGCAGTACTACCCTGTTGGAAGCTACGAGGACCAGTACACTCGATGCAACCACCCTATGTCAAGAAATGGACCAGACAGTAACAGACTTCACCAATATTTCCCATACCCTATGCACCAAATTGGGTATCAAAGACTCTAAGTGTCATCTGGTGCTCAAATACTATGGTTGTTTTGCATAGATACATTCAAATAGAAATGGAGTTCCTAGGCATTGCCTCATTAGGCACGGCTTATAGATACATTGTCAAGATCAAACAAAAATTTAAGCAGAAACAATGAGAGTTTGGATCTGCAAACCCCTCATAGCCGAAGCAGGGCAAAGGCAGCCCCAACCCACACAGCAAGGGACTGGGTTGAGATGGTTGCCCTCAGGACAACCATTCCAAGCCACAACATCAGAAGGGCAATGAGAAGACGAAGAAGGACACGGGAAAATGGTGTGAGTACCATAAAATTCCTTGGCACAACACCAAAGAATGTCACTCCAAGCAGTCCCTCCTGGCTGAGCTGAAGGCTTCTGAGTCAGAGGTCGATTATGATTCAGAGTCAAATATTGAAGGAGGGAAGTGGATTATCAATGTTGAACCCAGTGCCACTCTCGCTACCACCAAATTCCGGCCAAGTGAACCAGAAGAACCAGAGGAAGGGGAACGCCTCTTTCACTCGCAGATGTGGGTCAAGGGGGCTCTGGTTCATTTCATTGTCAACGGTGGTAGTCAGAAGAACCTGATTTCAGTAGAGGTCGTCAAGCGATTGGACCTTCCAATGATGTTGAACCCTCATCCCTACACCATCGATTGGCTTCGCCAAGGAAGAGATCTTTATTTCAGCCAACAGTTTCATCTGCCCTACGAAATCGAGCCTTTGAAAGATGAGGTGTTTTGTGATATTGCTCCCCTTGAAGTTTGTGATGTTATTTTAGGACAACCATATTTGTGGAAGCATCATGTTCTGTATGAGTCTAGACCCTACAGTGTTATTATTACTTTAGGTAGACAATTATACAGGATCCCCAAGGTAGTTCAACCTACTGCTATTTCTTTAATCTCTTCTAAGAAATGTAATAAGGTCATTTCACATAATGGGAAGTTTGTCTTCTTTGTGATCCGTGCTCACAATAAGTAGAAGGTCGTCGCCACATCCGTGGCCTCTACACAACGCCTCTCTTTGCAACAGCGGCAAGTGGACGGGATCATGGAAGAATACAAAGACATCTTCTCCTCACCTACAGGGGTACCAACACATTGCCAAGTCAAGCATCCAATTGATCTGACCCCCGACGCACCTCTACCTAATGGACCAGTCTATCGGCGCTCGCTAATGGAGAATAACGAAATTAGGCGTTAGATCCAAGAGCTTCTTCAAAAGGCGCACATCAAACCCATCTCCTCCCCTTACGGAAGCTTGATTGTACTGGTGCAGAAGAAGGATGAGACTTGGCGACTCTGCATTGATTACAATGCCTTAAACAAAATCACAGTCAGGAACTGCTAACCCATTCCCAGGATTGATGACCTTCTTTACCAACTCAAGGGGGCCAATTTCTTCAACAAGAATGACCTGAAGTCTAGCTACCACCAAGTTCCCATCGAACCAACTGATGTATGGAAGACAACCTTCAAGTCTAAAGAAGCTTTCTATGAATGGTTGGTCATGCCCTTTGGCTTAACAAATTCACCAGCCACTTTCATGAGATTGATGGATGATGTATTGATACCCTTCACCAAATCCTTTGTGGTAGTATATTTGGATGACATCCTCATCTTCAGTAGAACGTGGGAGGAGCACATGCAGCATATTCAACAAGTTTTGAGTAGTCTGCGGTAGCACAAGCTTTATTCCAACTTGGGAAAATGCTCTTTTGGCATTTACAGGGTCCAATACTTGGGCTACATTATTGATGAGCATGGGGTACATGTTGATCCGGCTAAGATCCAAGTCATTCGTGACTGGCCAGCCCTGACCACATTGACCGAGCACATGTTGATACCCTTCACCAATTCCTTTGTGGTAGTATATTTGGATGACATCCTCATCTTCAGTAGAACGTGGGAGGAGCAAATGCGGCATATTCAACAGGTTTTGAGCACTCTGTGGCAGCACAAGCTTTATGCCAACTTGAGAAAATGCTCTTTTGGCATTTACAGGGTCCAATACTTGGGTTACATTATTGATGAGCATGGGGTACATGTTGATCCAGCTAATATCCAAGTCATCCGTGATTGGCCAACCCCGACCACATTGACCGAGCACATGTTGATACCCTTCACCAAATTCTTTGTGGTAGTATATTTGGATGACATCCTCATCTTCAGTAGAACGTGGGAGGAGCACATGCATCATATTCAACAGGTTTTGAGCACTCTGTGGTAGCACAAGTTTTATGCCAACTTGGAAAAATGCTCTTTTGGCATTTACAGGGCCCAATACTTGGGCTACATTATTGATGAGCATGGGGTACATGTTGATCTAGCTAAGATCCAAGTCATCCGTGACTGGCCATCCCCAACCACATTGACCAAGCTTCGAAGTTTTTTGGGACTAACCAACTTCTACCGACGGTTCATGTTGGGATTCTCCCATATTGCATGGGCCCTCAGCCAGGTTACCAAGGGCGGTGGTAGGGCAAAGTTTGTGTGGGGTAAGGAGCAACAATGATCATTCGATGGTCTAAAGTATCGCTTGTGCTCAACTCCAGTACTCTCCTTACCTGATCTGCAACAACCATTCGAGATTGAGACTGATGCATCTGACTATGTTGTGGGCACAATTCTCACTCAACACAGGCATCTGGTGGCATACCATAGTGAGACACTCTCGGATATGGTCTACAGATACCCCACCTATGACAAGGAAATGTATTTCATTGTACAAGCATGTCGTCAATGGAAACAATACATTATGGGGAAAGAGAGGATCATACACACTGATCACAAGCCTTTGCAGTTCATACAGACACAGGAGAAATTGCAGAACGACCACCATCAGAAGTGGTCCACCTGCCTGCAGCAGTTCCATCTCAACATCAAGTGTAAGACAGGTGTCTCCAATCACGTTGTTGACTGCCTCAATCAAAATCCTGTGGTTGCACTCACCACTATTCTCCATTCATGTGGACATGAAGCATTTGAGTGGCCCCAACTTTATCAACAAGATCTGGACTTCGCCACCACCTACCAGCTCTTGGGTACAAGCGCAATTGTCATTGATTTTCACATTCAGGACAGACTCTTATGCCACCTGGGCCATCTCTATGTTCCTACAAGCGAGCGTGAAAAGACGATTTGGGAAGCCCANGAGAGTTTGGATCTGCAAACCCCTCATAGCCGAAGCAGGGCAAAGGCAGCCCCAACCCACACAGCAAGGGACTGGGTTGAGATGGTTGCCCTCAGGACAACCATTCCAAGCCACAACATCAGAAGGGCAATGAGAAGACGAAGAAGGACACGGGAAAATGGTGTGAGTACCATAAAATTCCTTGGCACAACACCAAAGAATGTCACTCCAAGCAGTCCCTCCTGGCTGAGCTGAAGGCTTCTGAGTCAGAGGTCGATTATGATTCAGAGTCAAATATTGAAGGAGGGAAGTGGATTATCAATGTTGAACCCAGTGCCACTCTCGCTACCACCAAATTCCGGCCAAGTGAACCAGAAGAACCAGAGGAAGGGGAACGCCTCTTTCACTCGCAGATGTGGGTCAAGGGGGCTCTGGTTCATTTCATTGTCAACGGTGGTAGTCAGAAGAACCTGATTTCAGTAGAGGTCGTCAAGCGATTGGACCTTCCAATGATGTTGAACCCTCATCCCTACACCATCGATTGGCTTCGCCAAGGAAGAGATCTTTATTTCAGCCAACAGTTTCATCTGCCCTACGAAATCGAGCCTTTGAAAGATGAGGTGTTTTGTGATATTGCTCCCCTTGAAGTTTGTGATGTTATTTTAGGACAACCATATTTGTGGAAGCATCATGTTCTGTATGAGTCTAGACCCTACAGTGTTATTATTACTTTAGGTAGACAATTATACAGGATCCCCAAGGTAGTTCAACCTACTGCTATTTCTTTAATCTCTTCTAAGAAATGTAATAAGGTCATTTCACATAATGGGAAGTTTGTCTTCTTTGTGATCCGTGCTCACAATAAGTAGAAGGTCGTCGCCACATCCGTGGCCTCTACACAACGCCTCTCTTTGCAACAGCGGCAAGTGGACGGGATCATGGAAGAATACAAAGACATCTTCTCCTCACCTACAGGGGTACCAACACATTGCCAAGTCAAGCATCCAATTGATCTGACCCCCGACGCACCTCTACCTAATGGACCAGTCTATCGGCGCTCGCTAATGGAGAATAACGAAATTAGGCGTTAGATCCAAGAGCTTCTTCAAAAGGCGCACATCAAACCCATCTCCTCCCCTTACGGAAGCTTGATTGTACTGGTGCAGAAGAAGGATGAGACTTGGCGACTCTGCATTGATTACAATGCCTTAAACAAAATCACAGTCAGGAACTGCTAACCCATTCCCAGGATTGATGACCTTCTTTACCAACTCAAGGGGGCCAATTTCTTCAACAAGAATGACCTGAAGTCTAGCTACCACCAAGTTCCCATCGAACCAACTGATGTATGGAAGACAACCTTCAAGTCTAAAGAAGCTTTCTATGAATGGTTGGTCATGCCCTTTGGCTTAACAAATTCACCAGCCACTTTCATGAGATTGATGGATGATGTATTGATACCCTTCACCAAATCCTTTGTGGTAGTATATTTGGATGACATCCTCATCTTCAGTAGAACGTGGGAGGAGCACATGCAGCATATTCAACAAGTTTTGAGTAGTCTGCGGTAGCACAAGCTTTATTCCAACTTGGGAAAATGCTCTTTTGGCATTTACAGGGTCCAATACTTGGGCTACATTATTGATGAGCATGGGGTACATGTTGATCCGGCTAAGATCCAAGTCATTCGTGACTGGCCAGCCCTGACCACATTGACCGAGCACATGTTGATACCCTTCACCAATTCCTTTGTGGTAGTATATTTGGATGACATCCTCATCTTCAGTAGAACGTGGGAGGAGCAAATGCGGCATATTCAACAGGTTTTGAGCACTCTGTGGCAGCACAAGCTTTATGCCAACTTGAGAAAATGCTCTTTTGGCATTTACAGGGTCCAATACTTGGGTTACATTATTGATGAGCATGGGGTACATGTTGATCCAGCTAATATCCAAGTCATCCGTGATTGGCCAACCCCGACCACATTGACCGAGCACATGTTGATACCCTTCACCAAATTCTTTGTGGTAGTATATTTGGATGACATCCTCATCTTCAGTAGAACGTGGGAGGAGCACATGCATCATATTCAACAGGTTTTGAGCACTCTGTGGTAGCACAAGTTTTATGCCAACTTGGAAAAATGCTCTTTTGGCATTTACAGGGCCCAATACTTGGGCTACATTATTGATGAGCATGGGGTACATGTTGATCTAGCTAAGATCCAAGTCATCCGTGACTGGCCAGCCCCAAAAACATTGACCAAGCTTCAAAGTTTTTTGGGACTAACCAACTTCTATCGACGGTTCATGTTAGGATTCTCCCATATTGCATGGGCCCTCAGCCAGGTTACCAAGGGCGGTGGTAGGGCAAATTTTGTGTGGGGTAAGGAGCAACAATGATCATTCGATGGTCTGAAGTATCGCTTGTGCTCAACTCCAGTACTCTCCTTACCTGATCTGCAACAACCATTCGAGATTGAGACTGATGCATCTGACTATGTTGTGGGCGCAATTCTCACTCAACGCAGGCATCTGGTGGCATACCATAGTGAGACACTCTCAGATACGGTCTATAGATACCCCACCTATGACAAGGAAATGTATTTCATTGTACAAGCATGTCGTCAATGGAAACAATACATTATGGGGAAAGAGAGGATCATACACATTGATCACAAGCCTTTGCAGTTCATACAGACACAGGAGAAATTGCAGAACGACCACAATCAGAAGTGGTCCACCTGTGTGCATCAGTTCCATCTCAACATCAAGTATAAGACAGGTGTCTCCAATCACGTTGTTGACTGCCTCAATCAAAATCCTGTGGTTGCACTCACCACTGTTCTCCATTCATGTGGACATGAAGCATTTGAGTGGCCCTAACTTTATCAACAAGATCTGGACTTCGCCACCACCTACCAGCTCTTGGGTACAAGCGCAATTGTCATTGATTTTCACATTCAAGACAGACTCTTATGCCACCTGGGCCATCTCTATGTTCCTACAAGCAAGCGCGAAAAGACGATTTGGGAAGCCCACTACAGTCAGGTGGCAGGACATTTTGGCATAGATAAAATTGTGGTCATTCTTCGGAAACATTTTAATTGGCCAAAACTTCGACAGGACGTCAGCAAGTATATCAAATCTCGCACTGCCTATGCCATTGCCAAGCTAGCCATCAAGAAGCAAGGCTTATACACCCCTCTTCCTATTCCCGAGAAGCCTTGGGAATCCATCTCAATGGATTACATGTCTAGCGTGTCGTCCACCAAGCAAGGGAATGACTGTGTGTTTGTGGTCGTTGATCGGTTTTCGAAGATGGCCATCCTCACAACCTGTAAGAAGAATGTTAGAGTGGTTGATATTGCCAAGCTCTTGTTCGAACGAGTGTGGGTCCACTTTGGGATACCACAAACCATCATCTCTGATTGAGACAGCAGGTTCCTCAACACCTTTTAGTCGAGTCTCTGGTCTCTGTTGGACACCAAGATCACAAAATCCACTGCTTTCCACCCCCAAACTGATGGCCAAACAAAGGTCGTCAATCAGATGATTGTGCACATCCTGCGCATGTACAATTCTAAGAATCCATGTACATGGGACTAGATTCTTCCATATGTCCAACACAGTTACAACAAGGCTCTCCATAGTTCCACCATCCATAGCCCATTTCAGGTGGGTCTCGGATTCCAACCCTTGGGACCCATTGATGTTGCACTTCCTCTTCCCACTGCATAGACAGACTCTTCCCCTAATCAGTCTGGGATCGACAAAGCAACCAGATTCATTGAGCGGATTCAACACATCCGCCAACAGGTCCAGAAGATTTTGTAGAAATCCAATGCTAAGTACAAGCAGCACCATGATCAACACAGGGTACCACACTAGTTTCAGGTTGGCGACAAATTTTGGTTACATCGGAATCTTTCCCCACTTCGTTATGGGCCTTAAACTATCACCAAGGTTGTGGGTAGCAATGCTTTTAAGCTCAACACTCCACCCTTCCTTGGTTTGCATCCAGTCTTCAATGTGGCCCTCCTTCGACCATATTTTCCACCATTATTGGACACCTCTGAGATCGCAGAACAGATGATGCCATTAGAGCTCAACCTTCATTGCATGGAACAAGCATCCATTGATCAGATAGTGCACACACAGGTCAATGGCACTCGCCAGTAGCGGATCCAACTTTATCGGGTTGTCAAGGTAGGGCAACTCCTACACCAAAGAAAGTGGCTGACCCAGGGAAAAATCCAGCAGAAGTTTCCTCGCCTGATGGGGGAACTCAACGCAATGGAGACCATTACTTCCTAAGGGGCGAGGATTGATCCAGGTGGGTATTGGTGGCCACCCACCTATTCCAATTGGCTCCTCGTGTTCATTTTTTTTTCAACACATTCTTTTGTATTGCTTTGTAATTGTGGGTTCTACACTTTTGAGGTTGTCTGAAGCCCCACACATCCTCCAGGTGGATATGAGTGTCCTCTTGCCTAATCCAACTATCTTGTTTTGTATGTTTTCATGTCATCACATCTTGTTGTACTTTCGAGGCCGTTTTGGGGCCCTAAACGTTGTTTTCTTGGCTCGCCACAATCAAACTGTAGACAGAGTCAGAGTTTGATGGCAGAATGTGTAGTTCTCTGAAAGACGTTTCCAATGGACTATCACGCCCCTAAAACGGAGGTCGTATGCAAAAGTTACGGCCCTAGGAAGTTGAGGTACCAAATTACACCAACTTACCCATAGGGCCCACATGACTTTTGGCGTTTCACCTTCTAGGGTTAGGTTTTTGGATATCTAGGGTTGTTTCATTCATGAGCAATATGAAAAGGGCCTCTGAAGCCTCATTGTAATCCATTTTTCTCAGAAGGATGTGCGCAACAGCCACATCTCTTCTCAGAGATAGCTAACACCATATGAGCAAGTTTCAATTCTACAGTTTTACAGTTTCAATCTATTTCATTATTTAATAGAAGATATCGTTCATTGGATATTTGTGTTATTCTTCCTATCTCTATGTTTATTGTATTCAGTCTGCTAATCAGTTTGTTCCACTCCTAAATATGGATCATTCCAATTCGGTTCTACAATCGTAGACATGGAACTCACTCTAAAAATTATTTGGGCATCTTTATTTTTATAGAGCATGCACTCAATGACTTATCCACAAAAATATGTTCATGAGGTCAGCTCCATATCTCTTTGAATATTTCTCAAAACTCAATTGCAACACTCCTTTGAAACCAATGTCAAACACCTTCCATCTAATGTGATCTTTGCATAGTCCCTCAACACTCAACTGTCGTTTGATCATCTCTTTTTTTTATCTTGACAAGAAACACGACCTCGTCGCTCAACAATCGTCGACTCGTTTCTTCCATCAAATCTCAATTGTTGATCTCATTCACTGTATTTCAGAACATGCATTGCATCCTTAGCGCATGGCATTCGTTCGATCAATTTGTTTGATCAAACCTTAACCGTTGATTTGTTCCATGTTCCCCGGATATTGGGACCACTGGGATATTGAACCCCCGATCCCCCGAGATATAAGGCCCCTAGGCCTTCGGAGCTTTAACACAACACAACTTTAACATACTTCGGATATCCAATACGTCAATGTGGTGTGGTTGCTGACATGGTCTCCACATGGGCTTCATCTGTATGTCCTAACTAATGTGGAACTGTATGAGTTCTAACACATGGAATTGTTTGTGGTTGTTGACATGGCATCTGTCATGGCACTAACATGGCATCGTCACCAGCCTACTGAGACATTGGGCCAACTAGGGTATCGACCGCTCGAGCCCCCGGAACTTTAACTCCATGCAATCTATTTAAATCTTTCTTTTTGTTCATCCGATACGCGATATATTACCCAGGCCATTGTGTTGACGTGGCTCTTACATGGAAACTATAACTTACATGGCATTTAAGTGGATTTATGTACTGTTTTGACTGTTGATGTGGTGGATGGAATGGCCTCTATGTGACTCAAGCGCGGTTGCTAATGTGGCATCAAAGCTGGCCCACCGAGCATCTAACCACAAGGTATCGGGCCCCTAAGCCCCTGAAACTTCTAAAAATGCATTTTCAAGCAATCACTCTGGTATCTGATATAACATGGACCTCACAACTCAAAAGATAACTATGTGCGCAATGTTCCATGGCTTGCCCATTTTCATTCAAATCATATGTCTTCACCTTTTGATTATAAACTTAAAAAAATGGTTCTTCCTAGTGCATGTGGGATATCTCGTTGTCACTATTTTCTTTGATCTGGTTAACCGAGACCTCTCTTGCTAAGATATTGTTGCTCATTCCTCCAACGCTTGCGTGAGCCTCCTCTGCACCATCCAACTTTAGAAAATTGTAATTGTTATGCCATAAGACTATTCACTTCCTTGATTTCATTCCTTTATTTTAATAGGGTTGTCTCATTTTCCACTTCTCTTCATGCATGTGCAACCCGAATTTTCTTGGGTTGATTGTTCAGAGTCATTCTGCCTTCACACAGAACCTTGTTAATGTGCATGGGCATTATCTTCTTCCTCTGTCTAGTTTGATTCACAAAATGAGACACTTCTATCTTGGTTTTCTTCTTTAACATCAATGACAACTAAACACAAAATCTCATCAACTCACCGAGACATTCATAGTCTCTCATGTCTTTGACATCAATGACAACACAATTTCCAACAATCTCCTCCTTTGTCATTGATGGAAACACTTAGTCATTTTGGTACTCCTTTAATATGCGCATTGTTTCTCTCATCTAAGTTGACTACTTCCTACAAGTCTCTCTTTCTAAAAATCTCCCCTTTTCTATGTATTGTCCCCCTTTGACATCAACGGAAAAGGGATTTTCTCCCCCTTACACGATACTCTTCATTTTATGCTCAACAACCTTCTCTTTTTCTACAGGTTCCCCTAAGCTTGTGCTCCTCTTATAGTGCTTCAATGATTGGATGATATAGGTACCACCCCTAATTTATGTATGAGATACTCAAATGCTTCTCTAGGAAGGGGTTTTGTAAAGATATCAACAACATGTTCCTTTGTGGCAATATATTCCATCTTGACAGTTTGGTATGTGACTTGCCCTCTTAAGAAGTAATATTTTATTGGAATGTGTTTTGTCTTTGAATGCATGACTGGATTCTTTGAAATGTTTATTGCATTTGTATTGTCACATAGAATTGATATGGGATGATCATACTCTACCTTAATGTCCTGCAATGCTTTCTTTATCCAGAGCACTTCTATGCAACATGTTGTTGTTGCAATGTATTATGCTTCCAATGTGGATAAAGAGATTGAGGATTGATTTTTTTGAACCAAGATACTAGACTGTTGCCCAGAAATAATGCTCCACCACTAGTGTTTTTTCTATCATCCACATTGCCTGCCTAATCTGCATATGTGTAAGTTGTCAGAGAAAGGTCTTTTCCTATGGGATGTCATAAACCAAATTCCAACATACCTTTTAGATATATGAATATTATTTTGACTACTTGCACATGTGTTTCCTTTGGTGCAACTTGAAACCTTCCAACTAACTCTAGTGCATGAATAATATTTGGTCTTGAAGTTGTCACATACAAAAGGCTACCTATCATTGATATCTACAAAGTTTGATTTGCTTCCTTTGATTCATCTTCTTTGCTTAGCTTACAACTAGTGACCATGGGTGTGTTGACAAGTTTACAATGTTCCATTTCAAACTTCTTCAACATCTCTTTGATATATTTTATCTAAGAAATGAATATGCCTTTGTTGGTTTGAGTAATATACAGCTCTAAAAAGAATGACAATTCTCCAAGCATGGACATCTCGAATTCTTTTTTTGTTTCTTCAACAAAATTTTGGCTCATTTGATTAGCATTACTTCCAAAAATGATATCATCCACATATACCATAATAATTAACATATCTTCATGGCTTATTTTTATGTAGATATTTCTATATGTTGTTCCTCTTCTAAAACCTTATTGTTGTAAGTACTTATCAAGTCTTGAATACCAAGCTCCGGTAGCTTGCTTTAATCAATAAAGTGATTTCTTCAATCTGCAAACATGGTCTTTATTTTCTAATAATGAGAATCCTTTAGGCTCTTCAATGTACACTTCCTCTAACTCTCCATTTAAGAATGTTGACTTGATATCCATATGATATACTTTGAAGTTATTAAAGCTTGCAAATGCCAAAAAAAAATTAATGGCTTCTAATATTGCAACATGAGAAAATGTTTCTTTAGAGTCAGTTCCCTCTACTTGAGCATACCCTTTGCACACCAGTCTTGTTTTATTTCTTACCACTTTTCCTTATTCATTCAACTTATTTTTGAACACCCACTTTGTACCAATCACATTCTTGTCTTTGGGTCTTAGGACAAGTTCCCATGTCTGATTTTTCTCAATCTGGTTTAACTCTTCTTCCATAACATTTGATCATTACTTTCTTCTGCAAAACATTTAGGCTTTATTTTGGACAGCAAAGAGTTTTTTCCTAGTCTGAGTCTTGGCATTTTAATCACCAAGAATAAAGGTTTTTGGATGATTTTTCTGCACAAACTTGGATGGTGTTTGTGTGTGTTGGTGTTTTGTTTCTTCTTCTTCTTCTTCTTCATTTTCTTGTTCTTCTTATTCATATTCTTCTTCTTCTTCTTCATTTTCTTGTTCTTCTTATTCATATTCTTCTTCTTCTTCTTCATTTTCTTGTTCTTCTTATTCATATTCTTCTTCTTCTTCTTCTTTGTTGTAATTTATTTATTTTGCTTCCAATTGGTTCTTATGTGGTCTTTCTTCATCTATTTTGACATTTTTGCTTTCAAGAATCTTCTGTAGTCTTTTGCTATAACATCTATAGGCTTTACTTATTGGTGAATATCCAAGATAAATTCATTCATCTACCAATGAGTCAAACTTTCTGAGATCCTCATCATATTATTTGATGCAACACTTGCTTCCAAAGATTCCGAAGTGTTTGACAAATGATGGTCTACCTTTCCAGTTCCTAGGGTGCCTTGTCACTGTTAACTCTGATTTGCCCTTTGTTTAAAATATAAACAGTAGTATAAAATGCTTCTCTCCAAAAACTTTTTGATAATCCTGCTTCATTCAACATTGTTCTAGCAATCCCTTGTACATGTATGTTCTTCCATTCAACCACTCCATTTTGTTGAGGAGTTATTGCAAGTCAATATTGTCTTCTTATTCCATGAGCTTCACTGAATTCTTCAAATTCATTTGTTGTAAATTCACCTCCATTATCTGACCTTAAACATTTGATTTTCAGGTAAATCTCATTCTCAACTAACGCTTTGAATGCTTTAAAATTTTCAAATGCCTCAGATTTATTTTTAAGAAAGGTAACCCAAGTCATTCTTGTATAACATCAATGTGCAACATAAAATAGCTTTCTCCTTGCAAGATTTGTTTTCCTGTTGGTCCACAAAGATCTGTATGCACAAGTTCCAATGGCTTGGATGTTGCATATTCCTTTGTCTTGAAGCTCATACTTGATAGTTTTCCATGCTGACACTACTTACACATAGTGTTTGAGGGTTTTGTTATCTTTGACATATCTCTTACTGCTTAATTGGTGTTGATTTTTACTAGGTTGTTAAAGTTCATGTGCCCCATTCTTTTATGCCTCAACCAACTTTCATATGTTTTCCCTATAAACATTTTTCTCCATTAATCTCATCAAGAATATATACATTGTTTGGAGTTCTAATTGCTTTTGCAACCAACATACTTGAATCTGCTTTTCTGATCTTACATTCTTGAGAATCAAAAGTAAGAGTGTGTCCATGGTCACACATCTGGCACCTTACACTAAGCATATGTGTTTCAAGTTTTCGACACACAAAACCTTTTCTTCCTTAGCCCTTCCATTGTCAAGACTAAGAATGCCCTTTCCAACTATCCTTGAGCAGCCATTGTCTCCAAAGGTAACACTGCCTTCATTCTTCTTCAAGGTGATAAAATTTATTCTATCTCCTATCATGTGACTGGAGCACCCACTGTCAATGTACCATTTATCCCTATTATTATTTGCACGTAGTGCAGCTTGAATGAAGAGAGATGTTTCTTTCTTTTGTTCCCTTTGTTCCCGATTTCTTTCCATAATTGTTGGGGGCTTCCTCTTTCTGACTTTTTCTAAAATTACTTATGCAGAATTTTGTTATATGTTCATAATTATTACAGATATAACATATGATGTTATATTTCAACAAAGGGGAAAATGGGTTGTAATTTTTCCTTGAGAATCCATAGGTGTCTATGTTGTTATCCCTCATGTAACCGCCTTTTACGTTCATTCTACAGTCTATTGCTTTATGACCAAAACTATTGCAAGAATAATAATAGCCAAAGAAATAATTTTGGTACATGATTGTGTGATTCCCTCTTGATGGGAGAGTCTTCTTGATTATGTCCTTGTCAGGAATATTTGTCTCTTGTGGAACATTCTCTTCTTGTTTCTTGATGTCTTCAACCTTGATAAATTTTTTGAGTATATCAACATAATTCTTGGTCTTTTCTTCGCTTGATTGTTTTGAAGAGGTTGAGGCTTCTTCTTCAAAACCTACCTTCTTTTCACTGTAACCCAGACCAGTCTTGTCCAATGGTGATCTTTAACAATTTAGGATCGCATTTAAGGTTTTAGATATCTTTTCAAATTTCATGTTGGTATTTGATCTTTCCAACTCCTTTCTTATACAAACTATTTTAGATTCTAGAATGTTGCAAGCATCATCTCTTTCTTTTAGTTAGGTTCTTAAGACTTCTTCAATTCTCTTTACCTCTTCTACTTGAGTATTTAAGTTGATGATGGTTTTTTTCAATTTCATTAGAACTTTATTTTATACCAAGTATTTATTTTCTATACTTCTTCAGTTGCTCTTTTTGTATCCTTTTCTCATTCCTCGATCTCTCTAATTCATTTAGAGCACATATGAGATCTCCTTCAAGATCCACCTTAGCCTCAATTTCATGATTATCTTCTCCTGTTGAATCGGTGTTTGTAGACCCATGAAGAGAATCTCTTATGTTTCATTATCATTGTCATTAGACGAGCTGATGTTCTCATTAGTATACAATTTTTTCTTTTTTCTAAAGAACTTTCTTCTCTTTTCAGTCTTTTCCTTCCTATACCTTTTGAAGTTGGAATCTTCTTCATTATTATTTTTTCTCAAGGCTTTTAGCAGCAAAGTGTCCTACTTCTCCACAATCAAAATATTTGAAGGGAAGACTACCTTTGTATTTTTGTGACCCTCTCTTGAGCTTCCTAACAAATTTGGATTCTTCTTCATCGGATTCGTTGTTTGAGTTGTCACTTGTTTTGTACTCTTATGTTTGTGTCTTCTTTGATGCATTGAAGGTCGCTTCCTTCCTTGGTAGCTTTTTTGGCTTATCCTATTCTATCCTCATTTCATATGTAGTGAGAATTCCATGCAACTCATCCATTTTTATCTTGTATAGGTCCTTTAATTCTTCAATGGCAGATATCTTGGAATTGAATCTTGACGGAAGTGATCTAAGCACCTTTTGCACAATGATGGTTTCTTCAAGCTCTTCACCCAATCCTCTGATAGTGTTGACAATCTCATCCACATGAAGAAAATAGTTTGTAATTATCTCCTCTTCATTCATCTTAAGGGTCTCAAACTATCCTCTATGGGTTTGTAACTTTTCCTTCTCGRCCTTGTCATCCCCATCATATATTTTATGTAACTTGTCCTACATCTCTTTTGTTGAACAACAATGCATGACTTTGGCAAACACTAATTCTTCCATACCGCACATAATTGCACTCTTGGCCTTAGAATTATTGGCCTTAAGCCTCTTTCCAACTGTATCTTTAGGTGGAGTAGCTAAGGTTGTGTAACCATTCTCAACTGCACTCCAAATGTCAAACCCAAGTGCCATGAAATAGGTTTTCATTCTTATGCTCCAGAAAACATAATTCGATCCATCAAATAATGGATCTTTATTTGTCGAAAATCCTTCTTGTTTATCCATTTGTGCTACAAGGATTCACCTTCCATTGGTTAGACAATTCCTAAAGGAACCTGCTCTGATACCAATTGTTGGCACACTTACCTATACTGAGAGGGAGGGTGAATCAGTATATGATTGTTTTCTTTTCTTGCAATATTTATCAATTTATTACTTTACCATTCATAAGCATTTAATGATAAATATATATACAACCATACAATCCACATTACACATAGATTTAACGTGGAAACCCAAATGGGCGAAAACCACAAAAATTTTCTTTATAATGTCATATAGGCACCAACCTATTGTTGCAATATTTGTATGCACCAACCTACAAGAGACACCAATTTCCTCAATGAGAACCAACTCAACAATGCATGTAGGCACCAACTTACAACTGCAATATTTTACAGGAACCAACCTATAGGAGACACCAATCCCCTTGGCTTAGTACCAACTCAGCAAGATGCCGGCACCAACCTACCAGACACGCCAATCTCCTCAAACGGTCAACAACACCAAATCGTATCTTTACTTCAAGCCTTCACTAGCACAAATTTGTCGCTCTATCTCTATTGTCACACCACTTTCCTTCAGTTCATAATATGCTTGATTTCAGAAGTTCCTTAGACCTTGCACCTCTCGGCCACCCTTAGATGATTACATCCCTCTTTATTACATTCTTTGGGACCTAAAAAACTACGAGCTTCATCTTCTCTTTCACACTCACAACTCTCTCATTCTCGCATTTGCATTCTTCCACTTTTGGTTCTNTTCTTGCAATATTTATCAATTTATTACTTTACCATTCATAAGCATTTAATGATAAATATATATACAACCATACAATCCACATTACACATAGATTTAACGTGGAAACCCAAATGGGAGAAAACCACAAAAATTTTCTTTATAATGTCATATAGGCACCAACCTATTGTTGCAATATTTGTATGCACCAACCTACAAGAGACACCAATTTCCTCAATGAGAACCAACTCAGCAATGCATGTAGGCACCAACTTACAACTGCAATATTTTACAGGAACCAACCTGTAGGAGACAACAATCCCCTTGGCTTAGTACCAACTCAGCAAGATGTCGGCACCAACCTACCAGACACGCCAATCTCCTCAAACGGTCAACAACACCAAATCGTCTCTTTACTTCAAGCCTTCACTAGCACAAATCTGTCGCTCTATCTCTATTGTCACACCACTTTCCTTTAGTTCATAATATGCTTGATTTCAGAAGTTCCTTAGACCTTGCACCTCTCGGCCACCCTTAGACGATTACATCCCTCTTTATTACATTCTTTGGGACCTAAAAAACTACGAGCTTCATCTTCTCTTTCACACTCACAACTCTCTCATTCTCGCATTTGCATTCTTCCACTTTTGGTTCTATAATCTCATAACTCCTCACTCACTCTCAAAATGATTTGGGGATTTTTATTTTTATAGAACATGCACTCAATGATTTTTCCATAAAAATATGTTCATGGGGTTGACTCCATATCTCTTTGAATATCCTCAAAACCTGACTGCAACACTCCTTCAAAGGTCTCAAACACCCTCCATCTCATGGGATCTTTCCACAATCCCTTAACGCTCAACTATTATTCGATCATCTCTCGATTTGATATTAACTGTTGATTTTCTCTTAGCTTACTAAAACAACACAACCTCATCGCTCAGCCTTCGTCGGATCGTTTCTTCGATCAAATTACAATCGTTGATCTCAATCATTGGCTTTCAGAACACACACTGCATCCTCAATGCTTGGTAGTCGACTGATCAACTTTCTTGATCGAATCTTAATCATTGATCTATTTCACATTCCCCAGATACAGAGACCACCAAGATATCAGGCCCCCAGATCTTTAACACAACACAACTTCAATAGATTTTTTATATCTGATAAGTCGGTGTGACATGGTTGCTAGCGTGGTCTCCATGTGGGTTTCATCTGCATGTCYTGATTGGCGTGGCACTTGACGAGGTCTTACATGTGGCACTATTCATGGTTGCTGACATGAAATTTATCATGCCACTGACGTGGCATCGTCATCGACCTACCAAGAATCGGGCCCACCGAGGTATCGACCCCCTGCGCCCCTGAAACTTTAACTCCATGCACTTTATTTCAATCTTTCGTTCCAGTCATATGATATGCGATATATTACCAAGGCCATTGTGTTGATGTGGCTCTTACATGGCAACTAGCTCTCAGGTGGCATCTGCATGGCTTTATGTACTGTCTTGGCTACTTACGTGATGGATGACATGGCCTCTCCATGGCTCAAGCATGGTTGTTGATGTNACATATTCAAGAAGACCATCCATGTTCAAGCCACAAAGAAGCTTCAATCATGATCATGATCAGTCAAGGCAGAAATTCAGAAGGACTACACCACAAAGAAGATCATTCACTCCCATGTATGATTTTTTTTTTTTTTTATGGTTATTGGTTTTATTGTACTAATTTTGGACATAAGGTTGCAGATTGCAGGGATTAAAAAAGAAATGTTCAAGCAAGAAGTGTCTATGTGACCCCACATAACATTGAATGTTAATTATGGACACATAGCTAGTGATTGTAGAAGCATGATCGATACTTCCATGAAAGAGAACATTGATATCAGATATAAGAAAGTATGGATAAGAAAACACAAAGAATAGGTGAACAATCCCAGAGAATGCAAGATTGGCAATAAAATGAGATGAAGAAAATTCTACAGAGAAAGACGTCAGATACAAAAAGGTTTGGAAAATAACTGAAAGAAAAGAAAGACAGGTAAATAAGGAAAAGGTTCAAGAGATTGTACTTTCAGGAATTGTAGTGAAAGATGAACCCACGGACAGAAAGAAAGAAGTCAGAGCTCAGAGAGATGATGAATATACCAATGAAGATGATGATGAATACACATCAGAGCAGGAATTGTTCTGAGCCATCCGGCTTAGATACTCCTAGATAATATGAATAATAGACAAGGGGAGTCTATGTGATAGCTAAGACAAACCAAAGAACCATCCTTTGAATAGCTTGTAGAATTTGACTAGACAGATCAGTGAATTCAGTTAGCAGAAATACAATGTGATAGATTAATCAGTTGTAGTAGTACTGTATGATAGTACAGTGACATGTGAGTCAGAATTATGGACAGTTATGTAGCAGAGTCTTGAACAGAATGGACAGATATGGACGTGAAATCATCTTTTCTGAACGGGGAACTTGAAGAAGAAGTCCACATTGAACAACTGGTTCCTAGAGCATGGTACTCTAGACTGAATAAATATCTATAGCAGGCAGGGTTCAGAAAAGGAAGTGCAGACAACAACCTCTACATCAAGGTAACTCAAGATGGTAATTTATATATGAAGTTTATATTGATGATATTATTTTTAGAAGTACCGATGACTGGTTCAGCCAAAAATTTGCAAAGGATATGTAGAATGAATTTGAAATGTCATTACTTGGAGAACTATTCTTCTTTCTGGGTCTTCAGACATGTCAAAGCAACCAAAGAATTTTTATTTCTCAAACTAAATATATCAGAGAAATGCTAAATAGGTTTGGAATGGAAGATTGAAAACCAGTTACTACTCATATGCAAACCAGTTGCAAGTTGAGCAAAGATGATGATTCAAAGTCTACAGACCAGAGGAAATACAGGTCAATGATTGGTAGCTTACTATATTTGACAACATCCATACTAGATGTAATGCAGGTAGTTGGATGGGTGGCACGATTTCAATAAGCACCAAAGGAATCACATGTATTAGCAGTGAAGAGGATTTTTAGATATCTCAAAGGAACATAAGAGTTTGGATTATGGTATCCAAAAGGAAATGATCTATCACTTATTATCTACACAGATGCAGATTGGACAGGTTGCATTGATGACTGATGAAGAACCAGTGGAGCAGTGTTCTACTTGGGTGAGTGTTTAGTATCTTGGCTAAGCAAGAAACAATTATCAATATCTTTATCTACAACTGAAGCAGAGTATATTGCAGCAACGGGATGTTGTACTCAGTTTCTATGGATGAAACAAAATTTGATAGATATACAGGTTGAGTATGATGAGCCCATTCCAATTTATTGTGATAATACAAGTGTCATCAGTATCTCAAAGAACCCGGTGATGCACTCCAAGATGAAGCACATTCCAATAAAGTATCACTTTCTACGGGAACATGTTGCAAAGAAGAACATCGGAATTGAGTATGTGGGCACAAAATAACAAGTGGCAGACATCTTTACAAAACCGCTTCCAAGGGAAGCCTTTGAGTATCTTCGTCAGAGACTCGGAGTAATTTCTACTCCAAAATTAATGTTATTGAATGCTTATCTTATATGTCTTAGATTTACACAAGGATGCATCATAAAGAGGACAGTTCAAGTTGGGAGATTAGTTTCAAGAAGAGTTCAGTTAGGGGAGCAGCCTCGGATGAAAAGATATATTTGTCATTGATGACAAAGGGGGAGAGATTTATCAGATGCAAAGGTAAATGCTTGGAGAAAGAGAACATAGGCATGGTTTCAGGGGGAGCGATGGTCACAGGGGGAGCATGAGTGATATGACTTCAGTATTGCATCAGAGTGTTGTCATCAATGCGAAAGGGGGATATTGTTGATTAATTGGGTTGGTTATGATTGATGCCAACCCTTGAAGAAAGTCTGGTAGCAAATTTCGCTAGCACAAAGGTTTGGGTAATGGACCCAAGTTTGTTTGATGGATAATGGTATGAGTTTTGATATATTTGCAGGAAAGACTATTCTATATGGATAGTACATGTCATGTCATTTCNCCAATGGCATGTACCTTGTTGAGGAAGCAAGTAAAGGAACCTCTGAGATGTTCTCAAGTTTTTTTGGCAAAAAGTGAAGGTTGGGATTTTGGGACCTTCCTAAGCGTCAAGACTAAAGCATGAAAGGCGAACACTTCAAAATCTAAAGGGGGAGGGAGCCCCCTCTAAGATCTGGATCCATGACCAGAAAACCCCAATCACAACGACAAAAAAGCGATTATATGAACTCACACATTTACTCCAATTCTAAATTAAAACTCCCATATTAAATATTATAATATTTTTTTATTTTTTATAACATATTATACTATATTGGACCAATATATATTTATTGAGGCCAACCTTACAAATAGATAAAATACACTTCACTTCTTTATATGCAATAAAATGACTTTCTCATTACTTTCATTTATAATGTAATATATTAATTTTTACTTATTAAAAAACAATCCTTAATAAAATTACAAAACCATATTTTCACATAATGACTCAATTTTTTCAAAAAATAACATTAAACAATAAAAAAATTATTTCTAGATGTGTAACATGTATACATATCACAACTTTTTGGACACATTATTCAAAATAAATTTACAATATTTTTTGAAAATCAACGTTGGAGCAATCTAAATTAGATAGAGATGAATTAAGGTTGTGCACTTATAAAGACATGTAATGTCCATCTTTAGAGAATGAGATTCGATTCAAAAAAGGAGCAATAAATGAGATTGGCTCTTTGCACAACCCACGTGGGTGCACTATCACTATCCGTATGTAGGTGGATTCCAAAGTATTTATAACGGTGTACGCTCACTAACTCCCTTTGTGATTACATATTTCACACCGGCTAACGGTCTCGGTTGCTTGTGTTTCATGTTTTTACTCCGTTGTAACATTGACCTATTAAAATTATTAAATGAAGTTGGATAATTAATTAATACTTTTATTTTTTTATAAAGGATAATAAGATTATAAATTTAAAAATAGAGTAAGTTTTTTTTTTTTTTCTTTGTTAATTACCCCCGAAATTTGAAAAACATAGGAGGGTCAAGTATTTCGAGAATATTTGACTTACAAGGAGCATTATGTCTCATAGATAAGACTCGAACTTGGGTGGAGAGGAGAAAACTCCCCACCCCAACCAATTGAACTATAATCACTTGGCAAAATAGAGTAAGTTAATAAGTAAACAAACTTATTTCCTAACAAAAATTAATAAATTAAAATTTTATCTTAATCTATTTTTTTTTTAACTTTGAAGAATTAAATTGTTTTAAAATGAGCTAAAACTTTAAAATATAAATGAAAATTCTCATTGATCAAGTAAAACTATAACCTATGACAAGATTCTTACAAAATTTTAGGAAAATAGATGTTATCAACATTATAAATGAATTCATAAATATCAAAAATCTAAATAACAATTTTATTAAATTTATTTCAACATTCCTCGCATGGGGTGACACCTAGTGAAACGAAGCCACGTGGTATAGAGCCAGACGGGGCCTTAAATACAGGTCTTCGACTCCCATCCCCTCACCATTAAGGATGGGAGCAGGCCCAAGCAGCCAGGCTGATGGGCTGAGTCCTCCCACGCAAGTGAAGAGGACGGATGCACAACGCACTACGAAGGCAGCCTTAATGGTCGATCCTGTGGCATCCATCCTCATGAATATCTACGATTTTGGCTGGGGAAGAACTCATTTTGAGTTTGAGCTGCATAAGTTGGGCATCTCTGAGCTCTGGTGCAGCTATTGTAGCCTCATCGTCGCTTTGATCACTGTTGGGCTCATTTACATGCCGAGGGAAAGAGGTAAGCCCCACAGGGGCGCTGCCTGGTATGCCTTTGATGCTCGTTGGAGGAGACAACAAAGATTTGAACAAGCATTGTCCATGGCTAGGACGCAGCTCATCCACAAAGTCAGGAAGCCCAAAATGCCTCCCATGGCCTATGTGGAAGAAGTTTTCCCGGAGGAACCCATTCAGGCTCCTCTGGAACACCTCCTCTTACAGTTCCAAACAATTGGAACCCGCCAACTTGTCTTCCAAGGGAAACCATCATGTAGGCTACAGGGAAACTGCATAGTGGCCATAGAGGGGTCGCCCATTTGGAGGAACCCCCTACTTGTTATATCATAGAAGAATTTTTGGAAGGCGTGGACACGAAGGTGATAGCAAGTGCAGAAGAATTCTCCCTAGGCAGGGGCGACCGGATTGCTCAGCATGGACATAATTCGTCACGGAATTTGGATGAGGTAATGGGTACGCAGGAAAGGAATGAGACGGCAGAGGCGGAGGCAACACGACTAGAAGGTGCACTGTCGAAGGAAAGCTTGGAGAGGGAGGGTGGCATGGCTCACATGCCACGTCCCCTATCCATCATNGTGCACTTATAAAGACATGTAATGTCCATCTTTAGAGAATGAGATTCGATTCAAAAAAGGAGCAGTAAATGAGATTGGCTCTTTGCACAACCCACCTTTTGTGGGTGCACTATCACTATCCGTATGTAGGTGGATTCCAAAGTATTTATAACGGTGTACGCTTACTAACTCCCTTTGTGATTACATATTTCACACCGGCTAATACTGGTCTCGGTTGCTTGTGTTTCATGTTTTTACTCCGTTGTAACATTTCCCTATTAAAATTATTAAATGAAGTTGGATAATTAATTAATATTTTTTTTTTTTTTTATAAAGGATAATAAGATTACAAATTTAAAAATAGAGTAAGTATTTTTTTTTCCTATGGTGTGAAGCTTGCTACGTTCACAGTAATTCCTCTCGAAATTTGAAGAATATAGGAGGGTCAAGTATTTAGAGAATATTTGACTCACAAGGAGCATTATGTCGCATAAATAAGACTCGAACTTGGGTGGAGAGGAGAAAACTCCCCACCCCAACCAATTGAGCTACAATCACTTGACAAAATAGAGTAAGTTAATAAGTAAACAAACTTATTTCCTAACAAAAATTAATAAATTAAAATTTTATCTTAATCTATTTCTTTTTAACTTTGAAGAATTAAATTGTTTTAAAATGAGCTAAAACTTTAAAATATAAATGAAAATTCTCATTGATCAAGTAAAACTATAACCTATGACAAGATTCTTACCAAATTTTAGGAAAATAGATGTTATCAACATTATAAATGAATTCATAAATATCAAAAATCTAAATACACAATTTTATTAAATTTATTTCAACATTCCTTGGATGGGGTGACACCTAGCGAAACAAAGCCACGTGGTATAGAGCCAGACTGGGCCTTAAATACAGGTCTTCGACTCCCATCCCCTCACCATTAAGGATGGGAGTAGGCCCGAGCAGCCAGGCTGATGGGCTGAGTCCTCCCACGCAAGTGAAGAGGACGGACGCACAACGCACTACGAAGGCAGCCTTAAGGGTCGATCCTGTGGCATCCATCCTCATGAATATCTACGATTTTGGCTGGGGAAGAACTCATTTTGAGTTTGAGCTGCATAAGTTGGGCATCTCTGAGCTCTGGTGCAGCTATTGTAGCCTCATCGTCGCTTTGATCACTGTTGGGCTCATTTACATGCCGAGGGAAAGAGGTAAGCCCCACAGGGGCGCTGCCTGGTATGCCTTTGATGCTCGTTGGAGGAGACAACAAAGATTTGAACAAGCATTGTCCATGGCTAGGACGCAGCTCATCCACAAAGTCAGGAAGCCCAAAATGCCTCCCATGGCCTATGTGGAAGAAGTTTTCCCGGAGGAACCCATTCAGGCTCCTCTGGAACACCTCCTCTTACAGTTCCAAACAATTGGAACCCGCCAACTTGTCTTCCAAGGGAAACCATCATGTAGGCTACAGGGAAACTGCATAGTGGCCATAGAGGGGTCGCCCATTTGGAGGAACCCCCTACTTGTTATATCATAGAAGAATTTTTGGAAGGCGTGGACACGAAGGTGATAGCAAGTGCAGAAGAATTCTCCCTAGGCAGGGGCGACCGGATTGCTCAGCATGGACATAATTCGTCACGGAATTTGGATGAGGTAATGGGTACGCAGGAAAGGAATGAGACGGCAGAGGCGGAGGCAACACGACTAGAAGGTGCACTGTCGAAGGAAAGCTTGGAGAGGGAGGGTGGCATGGCTCACATGCCACGTCCCCTATCCATCAT
>JZKD02S0030376.1:26706-54966 GCA_000966675.3 Picea glauca
TACATCAATCAAGTGATCATCTGGAATATATGTTACCTTCATATTCAATCTTTGGAAGTTCTCAATGTGCTCTATAACTGAACCCTTTTTCTTGAGATTTATCAATTGGCTAAAGTAGGTATTGATCCTTGTATCCTCATAGTGTGCTATCATTTCTTCCGTGAAAATTGTCCAAATGAAGAGTGATTTGCGAGAACAAAGCCATCAATACCACACAAATTGATTGGGTTCTAAATATAAATAATAAATTCGTACCTTTTGTGTATGTGGAACATCATGTATTTCAAAGAATTACTCCATCTGAAGTATCCATGTGATTGGGTCCTTGTAACATCCTTGACCACCAACAAGCCGAGAAATGATACCAAACACAACCTTAACTTAGCCTTTAAAGATCTGATACCATATTGTAATGTCCTTGACTGTCAACCCACTTGTCGGGCAATGCTACTACATGGAAACATTCTCATAGTCAAATATATAACATGCATTATTTATAAAGAATAAGAATTAAATCAAATTAAGACATTTGATATGGATTTACTGCTGTTATACAAACTTAAATAGAATTAACAACAATTAAAAATTGCAACGGAATACATGATAATATTACAAGCATCGCATAACATGCATTTTAATTAAGTACAAAATTAAACACATAATGATACTTATCTTTGAAACTATAATACACCACCAACTGCATGCAGACCTTCCACGAACCTTCCAACCTTAGACCGTGCTGCTCATCACTCTTAGCAGTAGGTCACCCCCGAGCTGGGACTAAAATCCACCAGGAAAGGGAATCCTAGGCTAGGCAAGGTCAATGAAAGACACATAGCTTATGAGGAGGATTCTCTCCCAGGAGCCATTTATGCCCACTGCTCATAGACTCTCATTACCCACATGTCTATCCGACTATGTGGAATCTTATTCCCCCATCACTCTTTCTTCATGGTCGGTTGACACACAACGATGTTTATATATTATTAATGTTCTGCATATAACATTTACAAAAACAGGATCCTGGCCTTTAACACTTAGGATCTCCGGCCTAATAAACACATAAGCCTACTAGCTTATCAACACTCGGCTCACTAGCCTATAAAACATGATTTACAATTCATAAACATGATTACAACAGGGCTCGTCCTTGGGGATATTACATTGGGGTTCCCTGGTCCTGTTCGTGAAGAAGAAGGATGAGATGTTGAGATTGTGCATTGATTTCAGATAGTTGAACAAAGTAACTGTAAAGAACAAATATCCTTTGTTGAGGATCGATGATCTCTTTGATCAGTTGAAGGATGCTAAGATATTTTCGAAGATAGGCCTCAAGTCAGGATATCACCAAGCAAGGATAAAGGACGAAGACATCAACAAGACCACCTTTAGAACAAGGTATGGTCATTATGAGTTCACAGTGGTGCCATTTGGACTGTCAAATGCACCCACTGTTTTCATGTGCCTAATGAATGGTGTATTCAGAGACTATCTCGACAAGTTTGTCATAGTCTTTTTGGATGACATTCTGGTGTATTCCAAGTCGGAGGAAGAGCATGAACAACATCTGAGGATGGTGTTGCAGGTGCTACGAGACCACCAACTGTATTCCAAGTTGAGAAAGTGCTCGTTTTATTAGGAGTAGATCCATTACTTGGGGCATATTATTTCGAAGGAAGGGATAGCTATATATCCTGAGAAGATTGAGTCCATTAGAGAATAGTCAGTGCCAAAGAATGTGACAGAAGTCAGATCCTTTATGGGTCTAGTTGGATATTACAGAAGGTTTATCTCAGGGTTCTCGAGGATAGCTCACCCTATCACTTCCTTGCAAAGGAAGGAGAAGAAGTTTCAGTGGACAAAAGATTATGAGAGAAGATTCCAGCAATTGAAGCAATTGTTAACCAGTGCTCCAATCCTGAGGATCGCAGATCCAAATGAATATTTTTTGGTTTGCATAGATGCATGCAAAGAAGGACTGGGATGAGTCCTCAGTAAGAATGGATTCATAATTTGTTATGAATCCAAAAAGTTGAAAGAGAACGAAAGGAACTATGAAACTCATGATTTGGAGTTGTCAACCATAGTACACGCTCTAAAGAAATGGAGACATTACCTCATGGGAAGGAGGTTCGAACTAAGAACAAACCATAACGGTCTGAAGTACTTGTTTGATCAACCAACCTTGAACGCTAGACATAGTAGGTGGCTGGAGTTTCTCTGTGAGTATGATTTTGATATCAAGCATATCAAAGGAAAGGAAAATAAAGTGGTTGATGCACTCAATAGAAGAGTGCGTGAATTACATGCTACAACCATTATCATGTACCAAACTGATATTAAAAGAAGAATTTTGGAGGCTGCAAATATAGATTTGCAGTATAGGGATTTGGTAGAAAAGATACAACATGGTAAGATGCCACATAAAGTGGAGATTTATAAATTGAAAATTGATGGAATACTTCTGTAAAAGAACAAAATTTATGTACCTAATGTCTAGTATTTGAAACTTGCGATTTTGCAGGGCACCCTGGATATGAGAAAACTGTGGCAGCAGTCAAGAGCCATTACTTTTGGACAGACATGAAGAAAGAGATTGCTGAATACGTCACCAGATGTATGGAGTGCCAGAAGGTTACGGCTAAGCATAGACACCCAACATGATTGCTGCAACCTTTACCCATTCCTGAGTGGAAGTGGGAAGTGGTGACAATGGATTTCATCACGTGATTGCCCAGTACTGACAAGAAGCATGATTCAATCATGGTGGTGGTAGAAAATCTTACGAAATCTACCCATTTTATTCCACTAAAGACTACTCAGAAGGCAATGGATGTTGCTGATATTTTTATGAAGGAAGTGACACAATTGCATGGAATTCCCAAGATGATTGTGTTTGACAGAGACCCGAAATTTACCTCAAATTTATGGAAAGGGTTATTCAAGGGGTTCAGAACAAATCTGAACTTTAGTACAACCTGTCATCCTGAGTCTGATGGGAAGACAAAGAGGGTGAATCGAGTAATAGAATACATACTAAGGATGTATGTGATGGGCAAACTATCTAAATGGAAAGAATACCTACACTTGGTAGAATTCGCTTACAACAATGGGTATCAAGGATCATTGAAGATGATCCCATTTGAAGCACTTTATGGAAGAAAGTGAAATACTCTAGTGAGATGGGACAATCCAATTGATAGGGTAGTAGTTGGGCCATAATTGCTCAAGGAAATGGAAGAACAGATGCTAAAAATTAAGCAAAATTTGAAAATTGCCCAAGACAGGCAGAAAAGTTATGCTGATAAAAATAGAATTCACAGAGAGTTTAAAGTGGGTGACCATGTTTTCCTGAAAGTAAAATCCAATAGAAGTTCCCTGAAGCTGGGAAAATGCGCCAAGTTGGCAGCCAAATTTTGTGGGCCATTTGAAATCCTAGAAAGGATTGGGTTAGTTGCATATATGCTTGCATTACCTACATCCATGACTGTACATAATATATTTCATGTTTCATTGCTTAAGAAATGTATACCTGATGCTAATCATGTAATTTATTGGAATGTGATTCAGGTGGAGCAAGAAGGTGTCCTGCAAATGCATCATGTGCGCATATTGGACCGGAAAAGCAAATAGCTCCGGAATCAAGCCATAGGGCTTGTAAAGGACCAGTGGACCTGGTATAGTCTTGAGGACATGACATGGGAGCATGGGGATGTTATGCGGGCATAATACTCACATATTTTTGAATATTTTGAAAATCTTGCTGATGTTGTCATGTGAAAGTTGCACTGAGGACAATGCAAAAATAAGGAGAGGGGATTGTAATATCCCCAAGGACGAGCCCTGTTGTAATCATGTTTATGAATTGTAAATCATGTTTTGTAGGCTGGTGAGATGAGTATTGATAAGTTGGTAGGCTTGTGTGTTTATTAGGCCGGAGAGCCTGTTTTTGTAAATTTTATATGCAGAACATTAATAATATATAAACATCGCTGCGTGTCGACCAATGACGAAGAAAGAGTGATGGGGGACTAAGCTTCGACATAATGGGTAAGGGAGAGGGGGATGAAAGGTTGGAAGAGGGACTAAGATTAAGGGCTTAAGTCCTTGAATACTATTTTTTTATTATTCCAAAGCTATGTGAAAAACATGTTATTTTTATCCTAAGTCCTGGGAGGGGCAATGCATGTAGCTCCAACGTGTGCAAAAAGGGAACGCGTACTTGATGGAGGGAATGCAGCTTCATGGGCGACATGTGTCGGCCCAGGCACATGCAATTTAACCCAATAATTGAGTTGTGATGGGGGTTCATCCTCCATTTTGTCGTCGACTGTCTGAACTGTTTGAGTTTGTGAATGACCTCTGCTTAATTTTCCTGTCAAGCAATCCTGAAAAAACCAGAACCAGAAGTTGATCGATGTTTTCCTATGAATTCTATGGCCTCTGTATTCATCCTTTGCAATGTTCATGCACACATCTGAGACACGAAATCCGTCACCTGAGTTGTTTTGTGAATCGTCCATACTCCGTTTGAGTTCACTGGAATCCTTCCCAATAATCATTTTTTCTTTACACTGGAACTTTGCATAGCCACACACCTTTGAAGCTGACCCACGTCTTTTGTGAAACCTGATCAATTTTCTAGGCTATGAGTGTTATAATTGTGGGGTGTTTTTGCCACACAGTCCCTTGGCTGAGAGTGATTGGCTACCGTCATTCATTCCTTGCTGAGCCTTGTTGTCCTCCTTGTGTTGGAACGGAGCTGAAGAAGCAGGTTGTTAGGCCTATGTACAACACTCTCTCTAGGTGAGAGAGGTGGTTGTGGTTGAATAAGAAGGTTTTCATGCCTATGAGTGACTCTCTCTAGGTGAGATACTGCACGGAGGAAGTGAGAACTCCTGGAAGGGGTCCTGTAGCTGCCACAGAGCTCGGAGAATTCTGGTCCGGTATGTTGCTGAAGCCCAAAGCAAGGAAGGTTTAGTAGCCGAAGGCCTCTCTTGGTGATAGTGAAGGTGTATACTCCTGGGGTGGGACAGGCATGTGGGGAATGAGAGTCTATGAGTAGTGGGCATAAGTGGCTCCTGAGAGAGAATCCTCCTCATAAACTATGTGTCTTCCGTTGACCTTGCCTAGCCTAGAATTCCCTTGCCTGATGGAGCTTAGTCCCATCTCGGGGGTGACCTATTGCTGAGAGTGATGAGAAATGCGGTCTAAGGCTGGGGGGTTCATGGAAGGTCTACATGCAATTGGTGGTGTATTACAGTTTCAAAGATAAGTATGATTATGTGTTTAATTCTGTACTTAATTAAAATGCATGTTCTTTGATGCTTGTAATATTATCATGTATTCCGTTGCAAGTTTGAATTGATGTTAATTATGTTTAAGTTTGTATGACAACAGTAAATCCATATCAAATGTCTTAATTTGATTTAATACTTATTATTTATAAATAATGCATGTTATATATTTAAGTATGAGAATGTTTCCGTGTAGTGGCATTGCCCGAAAAGTGGGTTGACGGTCAGGGACGTTACAATATGGTATAAGAGCTTTAAAGACTAAGTTAAGGTTGTGTTTGGTAGCATTTCCCGACCTGTTGGTGGTCGGGTTTGTTACAATATGGTATTAGAGCCATGTTTTCAATGCTAAGCCTAGATGGGTCAGATGAGTGGTCTTTGGAACCAAGGTTTCGAGTGGAGGTGTTTGGATGGAGCCAATTTCAAACCTTAGATTATTTCTGAGTGCCAAGGGGTTACATTGGTCATGTTACGAAGCTCAGGAGGAGTAGCGATAGAATAAAACCACAATCATCATGGTATTTGAACACAAAGAGAGAGAACTCAACACTTCAGTTGTTGGAGCCATAGGATTTGTTCGTACGAAAGGGAAATTCAGTACGACCGTCAGATCTGGATAAGGTACATGAGGGTTATCCTGGAAGCCTTCGGAGTTTGGCAATCGGGAGAAGCTGGGTGCGCGGAGGCATAAATGCCCAAAACCCGAAACCTCGAAGTCCCGAGGGAGATATACACCATAGATATGGATAAAAGATCTTGATCGTTGGATCAAGCAGAAGAGCAGATTGTAATTTCAGGAGTTCGGTTGTCAAGAGAAGTAGGATGTGTGGTTGCACAAACTCACGAAATCTGAAGTTCTGAAGGGAAAGAGTAGACGTGGTGGGGCCAGATGGCGTTGCTAGTATTCTTCCATGTGGCATCCTGTGTGAGCAGGGTTAGTGGGGCCCAATTTTACGTAACATAGTTAAGGGTCGGAGGACCCATAGTAGCGTTGATCACGATACATCAAGATCAATGGCCAGAAGGCATTGCGGGGACCCAAGTCACACGGAAGATAATTATCCAAGGCGGTCCCACAATCCAAACTGTGGTTTCACTGAAGGGTTACGTGTCAGTGTTAGGAGAATTGTGGGATTAAAGGCGGGTTACTCCAAAACCACCATTGCATGCCCCCGCAATTGGGAAAATGTTAAGTGATTTAAAGTAATGACGTCACCTAAGGTGACGTGGAAGTGTTCAGGGTGTGCGGATGTGAAATCTTCCGAAGTCTCGAAGTACCAGAACTCAGACGCCTGAGGTTCCACAACGAGTGTCAGCTGTTGGATGCTGGGTAAGATGTGGATGGTTGATCCGCCCTACATTGCAAGTTCGTTAGTTCGAAATTCGAGAAATTGTTGTGAAGTTCTTTGAAACCACCTGAAACACAAAGTTGCGAAGCACCCTTTTTTCTAAGTGAGTGGTCATGACCCATGATCACATGGGTTGGGGATTAAGAGAGAAGGGGCTAGAGCCTAGAGGATTGTTACAGAGCCAAGAAGAGCTCGAAAAATTCATGAAATCTGAACGTTTTCTTAATTCAGATTTGTTTATGAATTCTATGGGATTTGTTAAGGAATAATGGCTTGACAAATTCTGGTTGTCTACACATTGTGTTTGCAGAAGTTGACGAGTGCCAGAACCAAGTAGAATTTCCACTGAGTGAAAAAGAAATGGAAGAGACACACAATTCTTCCAGTTTAGAGAACCAATCTAAAGGGATGGATGTCTGTTTGGGAGTTGAAGGATCAAACTCCAATGGGCATGGAGAAGAGATAGATAAGGAAGAGCATATGATGAAGATCATTGAAAAATTGTAGAAAGATGCCCAAACTCACCGAACAGATAGCAGAAAGCTCAGGAAATATTAGGATAAAGAAGGTGAATTCAACTTAACGTTGTTGAAGAGTCTAGAGAGAATAGAAGAGAAGTTGGACTAGGAGAGAGACTTGAGCCAAACAAGGAGTCACTTGACTTCTAAGGGAAGAAGATCAAGGAGTGTTGGTAAACACCATCATCACTCCCAAGGTCACTCCAAGAGGAGGGCACACAGTAGTTCAAGCCCATATCCTACCAGAAAGCATAGGAGATCTAGTGTGGATGAACTAAAAGGCGAAATAAAAAATATTAAGCCTCCAACGTTTGATGGAGAACACAAGAAGGAGGAAGATGTCGAAACATGGTTTCTTGCAATGAGGAAATGTTTCCAACTGTGGAATTATTCCTCTCATGCAGAAGGAAGAATTACAATGTATCAACTGAAGGGAAAGGCATCCATGTGGTGGGATCATCTTGTGCAGGTAAAACACATCAGAGAGAAAGATATCATTTGGAAGGAATTCAAGAGGTATTTCAAGAAGAAATACTTGACTAAAAGATACCATGATAGAAAGATGAAAGAGTTCTTTGAACTCAAACTGGGCAGCATGACCATTAATGAATACAAATGAAGGTTTTTGGAATTACTAAAGTATGTTCTGTTCATCAAGGATGAGACTATCAAGATTCAAAGGTATCTAAGTGGATTTCCACCTTCCATTGGTGAAAAGATTCAATATGATGATCCTAAGAGTATGGAAGAAACGATAAGGAGGGAAAAATGCTTATATAAGAAGCAAAGAGAGAAGCCTACCTTCTGGAAGGTTTGGGAAGACAAGAAGAAATTCCAGATGGATCAGAGGAAGAAGGGAACTAAGCCACCCTTTTTCAGAAACAGTCCTCGGGGACAACCATCTTTTAGAGAGCCTAGGAAGGCTGAAGTGGGTGGAGAAATGCCAAGACTTCCACCTATGGAATGTTGGGGTTGTAAAGGGAACCAAATGTATAGAGATTTCCCCCACCGAAATGATAAAGTGAGAGCTATCCACAATGTTCAGCAAGTTGAAATAGTGGAGGACATGGGCTGTAGAATGCCAAGGATCTATGCATCCCTGGAAAACAAGCAAGCTGAATATCAGTCGCACATGATTGAAGTAGAAGGTATGATTAACAACCATGTATTTACTATTTTAATTGGTTCAGGGGCTATCCATAGTTATATAGATCCTAGAGTGGTGGAAAGTTTTCAATTGTCGAGAAGCAAACATGAAAAGTCTTGGTTAGTGCAGCTGGCTACAAGAACCAAGAGGAAAGTCACCGAGTTAGTTAAGTCCTGTCTAGTGGACATGAATGGACTGAGCACAAAGACTGAATTGAATGTTCTGCCTTTAGGTTCTTATGACTATCTAATTGGGATGGAATGGTTGGACCAACACCATGCCATCTTGGACTTTCATAACAAGGCATTCACTTGCTTGTATGAGGAAGGAAATTGAAAAATAGTCTAAGGAATTCTTAGAGCTATTGCTGTCCGAGAAATCTTAGCAATGCAGCTGAAGAAGTGCTTAAGGAAAGACTATCAATTATTTGCAACCCATGTGGAGGAAACATCTAAGGATGAGGTCTCAAATATTGGAGATCATGTGGTACTAAAGGAGTTTTAAGATGTATTTCAGGAGGTACCTGGACTACCCCCGAAGAGAGATATTGACTTCTTTGTAAACTTGATGCTTGAAGCAACTCCAGTGTCAAAGGCTCGTTATAGAATGAGTACGCCAGTGCTAAAAGAGTTGCAATTGCAGCTTGAATAGCTTCTGAAGAAGGGGTATATGTGCCCAAGTGTGTCACCTTGGGGTGACATGGTCCTGTTCATGAAGAAGAAGGACGTGACACTGAGTTTGTGCATTGATTTTAGATAGTTGAACAAAGTAACTGTAAAGAACAAATATCCTTTGTCGAGGATCGATGATCGATTTGATTAGTTGAAGGATGCTAAGATATTTTTGAAGATAGACCTCAGGTCGAGATATCACTAGGTAAGGATAAAGGATGAATACATCAACAAGACCTCCTTTAGAACAAGGCATGGTCATTATGAGTTCACAGTGGTGCCATTTGGACTGTTAAATTCACCTGTTGTTTTCATGTTCCTAATGAATGGTGTATTGAGAGACTATCTAGACAAGTTTGTCATAGTATTTTTGGATGACATTCTGGTGTATTCCAAGTTAGAGGAAGAGCATGAACAACATCTGAGGATGGTGTTGCAATTGCTACAAGAGCACAAACTATATGCCAAGTTGAGCAAGTTCTCATTTTATTAGGAGCAGATCCATTACTTGGGGCATATTATTTCGAAGGAAGGGATAGTTGTAGATCTTGAGAATATTGAGGGCATTAGAGAATGGCCAGTGCCAAAGAATGTGATAGAAGTCAGATTCTTTATGGGTCTAGTTGGTTATTACAGAAGGTTTATCATAGGGTTCTTGAGGATAGCTCACCCTATCACTTCCTTGCAAAGGAAGGAGAAGATGTTTCAGTGGACAAAATATTGTGATATAAACTTCCAACAAATGAAGCTACTGTTAACCAGTGCTCAAATCCTGAGGATCGCAGATCCAAATGAAGATTTTCTGGTGTGCACAGATGCATGCAAAGAAGGATTGGGAGGAGTCTTCAGTCAAAATGGATTCATAATCTATTATGAATCCAAAAAGTTGAAAGAGCACGAAAGGAACTATGCAACTCATGATTTGGAGTTGGAAGCCATAGTACACACTCTAAATAAATGGAGACATTACCTCATGGGAAGGAGGTTCGAACTAAGAACAGACCATAATGGTCTGAAGTAATTTTTTGATCAGCCAACCTTCAACGCTAGACAGAGTAGGTGGCTGTAGTTTCTCTATGTGTACGATTTTGATATCAAGAATATCAAAGGGAAGGAAAATAAAGTGGTTGATGCAATCAGTAGGAGAGTGCATGAATTACATGATACAACCATTAGCATGTACTGAACTGATGTTAAAAATAGAATTTTGGAGGCTACAAATACAGATTTGCAGTACAGGGATTTGGTAGCAAAGATACAATAGGGTAAGATGCCACAGAAAGTGGAGATTTATAAATTGGAAACTGATGGAATACTTCTGTACAAGAACATAATTTATGTACCTAATGTCCATTATTTGAAAGTTGCGATTTTGCATGAAATGCATAATGTGCCTTATGCAAGGCACCCTGGATATCAGAAAACTGTGGCAGTAGTCAAGAGCCATTACTTTTGGCCATGCATGAAGAAATAGATTGTTGAATACATCGTCAGATGTATGGAGTGACAAAAGGTTAAAGCTGAGCGCAGACACCCAACAAGATTGTTGCAACCTTTACCCATTCCTGAGTGGAAGTGGGAGGTAGTGACAATGGATTTCATCACACGATTGCCCAGAACCGACAAGCAACATGATTCAATCATGGTGGTGGTGGAAAAGCTTACGAAATATGCCCATTTTATTCCATTAAAGACTACTCACAAGGCAACAGATGTTGCTGATATTTTTATGAAGGAAGTAGCATGATTGCACGGAATTCCCAAGACGATTGTGTCTGATAGAGACCCTAAATTTACCTAAAATTTCTTGAAAGGGTTATTCTAGGGGTTCGGAACGAATTTGAACTTTAGTGCAACCTATCATCCTGAGTCTGATGGGCAGACAAAGAGTGTGAATCGAGTAATAGAAGACATACTAAGGATGTATGTGATGGGCAAACCATCTAAATGGGAAGACTACCTACACTTGGTAGAATTCGCCTACAACAATGGGTATCAAGCATCATTGAATATGAGCCCATTTGAAAAACTTTATGGAAGAAAGTGAAATACTCTAGTGAGCTAGGATAATCCAACTAATAGGGCAGTAGTTGCACCAAACTTGCTCAAGGAAATGTAAGAACAGATGCTAAAAATTAAGCAAAATTTGAAAGTTGCCCAAGGCAAGAAAAAAATTTATGCTGATCAAAACAGAACCCACTGAGAGTTTAAGGTGGGTGACCATGTTTTCCTAAAAGTAAAAACCAATAGAAGTTACCTGAAGCTAGGAAACTGCACCAAGTTGGCAGCTAGATTTTGTGAGCCATTTGAAATCCTAGAAAATATTGGGCCAGTTGCATATATGCTTGCAATACCTACATCCATGACTGTACATAATGTATTTCTTGTTTCATTGCTTAAGAAATATATACATGATGCTAATCATGTAATTGATTGGAATGTGATTCAGGTGGAGCAAGAAGGTGTCCTACAAATGCATCTTGTGCACATATTGGACCGAAAAAGAAAACAACTCCGGAATCGAGCCATAGGGCTTGTAAAGTTCCAGTGGACCTGGTACGGTCCTGAGGACGCGACATGGGAGCATGAGGATGCTATGCGGGCAGAATACCTGCATATTTTTGAAGATTTTGAAAATCTTGTTGATGCTGTGTGAAAGTTGCACTGAGGACAGTGCAAAAATAAGGGGAGGGGATTGTAATATCCCCAAGGACGAGCCCTATTGTAATCATGTTTATGAATTGTAAATCATGTTTTGTAGGTTGGTGAGCCGAGTATAGATAAGATGGTAGGATTATGTGTTTATTAGGTCGTAGATCCTATGTGTTAAAGGCTAGGAGCTTGTTTTTGTAAATGTTATATGCATAACATTAATAATATATAAACATCGTTGCATGCCGACCGATGATGAAGAAAGAGTGACGGGGGACTAAAATTCCACATAATGGGTAAGGGAAAGGGGGATGAAAGGTTGGAAGAGGGGATAAAATTGAGGACTTAAGTCCTTGAATAATAATTTATTATTATTCCAAAGCTATGTGAAAAACAGGTTATTTTTATCCTAAGTCTTGGGAGGGGCAACACATGTAGCTCCAACGTGTGCAAAAAGGGAACATGTACTTGATGGAGGGCATGAAACTTCATGGGTGACAAGTGTCAGCCTAGGCACATGAAATTTAACCCAATAATTGAGCCGTGATGGGGGTTCATCCTCCATTCTGTCGTCGACTATCTGAACTGTTTGAGTCTGTGAACGACCTCTGCTTAATTTTCCTGTCACACAATGATTAAAAAACTAGAATCAGAAGTCGACCGGTGTATTCCTGTGAATTATGTGGCCTCTGTATTCGTCCTTTGTAATGTTCACACACGCACCTGAGACCCAAAATCCGTCACCTGAGTTGTTCTGTGAATCTTCCATACTCCATCTTAGTTCACTGGAATCTTTCCTGATAACCATTTTATCTCTGCATTGGACCTTTGCATAGCCACACACCTCTGAAGCTGACCTGCATCTTTTGTGAAACCTGAGCAATTTTCTAGGCCATGAGTGTTATAACTATGGGCTATTGTGGCCACGTACTCCCTTGGATGAGTGTGATTGGATACCATCATCCATTCCTTGCTGAGCCTTGTTGTCCTCCTTATGTTGGAACGAAGCTGAAGAAGCATACTATCAGGCCTGTGTGCAACACTCTCTCCAGGTGAGAGAGGTGGTTGTGGTTGAAGACTTAGGTTTTCAGGCCTATGAGTGGCTCTCTCCAGGTGAGAGAGTGCGCGGAGGAAGTGAGAACTCCTGGAAGGGGTCCTATAGCTTCCACAGAGCTCAGAGAATTTCGGTCCGGTCTATTGTTGAAGCCCAAGGCAAGGGAGGTTTAGAATCCAGGGGAGTGTCTTGGTGACAGTGAAGGTGTATACTCCTGGGGTGGGATAGGCATGTGGGGAATGAGATTCTGTGAGCAGTGGGCATAAGTGGCACCTGGGAGAGAATCCTCCTCATAAACTTTGTGTCTTTCATTGACCTCGCCTAGCCTAGGATTCCCTTGCCTGGTGGAGCTTAGTCCCAGCTCGAGGGTGACCTACTGCTGAGAGTGATGAGTAGCACGGTCTAAGGCTGGGAGGTTTGTGGAAGGTCTGTACGTAGTTGGTGGTGTATTACAGGTTCAAAGATAAGTATCATTATGTGTTTAATTCTGTACTTAATTAAAATGCATGTTCTGTGATGCTTGTAATATTATCATGTATTCTGTTGCAAGTTTGAATTGTTGTTAATTCTGTTTAAGTTTATATGACAACAATAAATCCATATCAAATGTCTTAATTTAATTTAATTTTTATTCTTTATAAATAATGCATGTTATATATTTAAGTATGAGAATGTTTCCACATAGTAGCATTGCCCGACAAGTGGGTTGATGGCCGGGGACATTACAATATGGTATCAGATATTTAAAGGCTAAGTTAAGGTTGTGTTTGGTAGCATTGCCCGACCTGTTGGTGGTCGGGGATGTTACACCAAGGTGACACACTTGGGCATATATACCCCTTCTTCAGAAGCTCTTCAAGCTGCAATTACAACTCTTTCAGCTCTAGCGTACTCATTCTGTAAGGAGATTTTGACACTAGAGCTGCTTGAGGCATCAAGTTTATAAAGAAGTCAATATCTCTCTTTGGGGGTAGTCTGGGTACCTCCTAAAATACACATTCAAACTCCTTTAGTATCGCATGATCTCCAATATTTGAGACCTCATCCTTAGATTCTTCCTCCACATGGGCTGCAAATAATTGATATCCTTTCCTGAAGCACTTCTTCAACTGCATTTCTCATATTTCTCGGACAACAACAGCTCTAGGAATTCCTTGGACTATTTTCTGATTTCCTTCCTCATCCAGGAAAGTGAATTCCTTGTTATGCCAGTCCAGTATGTCATGGTGTTGGTCCAACCAGTCCATCCCAATGAAACAGTCATAAGAACCTAAAGTCAAAACATTCAATTCATCCTTTGTGCTCAGTCCATTCATGTCCACTGGACATGACTTAACTAACTCAGTGACTTTCCTCTTGGTTCTTATAGCCAGCTGCACTAACCAAGACTTTTCATGTTTTCTTCTCGACAATTGCAAACTTTACACCACTCTAGGATCTATATAACTATGGCTAGCCCTTGAATCAATTAAAATAGTAAAGGCATGGTTATTAATCATACCTTCTACTTCAATCATGTGCGACTGATATTCAACTTGCTTATTTTCTAGGGCTGCGTAGATCCTTGGCAGTCTTCTTCCCATGTCCTCCACTGTTTCAGCCTATTGAACATTGTGGATAACTCTCACTTTAACATTTCGGTGGGGGAAATATTTGTACCTATGGTTCCATTTACAACCCCAACATTCCATAGGTGGCAGTCTTGGCATTTTTCCACCCACTTCAGCTTTCCTAGGCTCTCTAAAAGATGGTTGTCCCCGATGACTGTTTCTGAAAAAGGGTGGCTTAGTTCCCTTATTTCTTTGATCTGTCTGGAATTTCTTCTTGTCTTCCCAAGCCTTCTAGAAGGTAGTCTCCTCTCTTTGCTGCTCATATAAGCATTTCTCCCTCCCTGTCATTTCTTCCATAGTCTTAGGATCATCATACTAAATCTTGTCACCAATGGAAGGTGGCAATCCACTTAGATACCTTTGAATCTTGATAGTCTCATTCTTGATGAACATAACATACTTCAGTAATTCCAAAAAAATTTGTTCGTATTAATCAATGGTCATGTTGCCTAGTTTGAGTTCAAATAACTCTTTCATCTTTCTGTCAAGTATCTTTTAGTCAAGTATTTCTTCTCGAAATACCTCTTGAATTCCTTACAAGTGATATCTTTCTCTCTGATGTGTTGTACCTGCACAAGTTGATCCCACCACATGGATGCTTTTCCCTTCAGTTGATACATTGCAATTATTCCTTCTGCATGAGAGGAATAATTCTGTAGTTGGAAATATTTGCTCATTCCAAGCAACCATGTTTCGACATTTTCCTCCTTCTTGTGTTCTCCATCAAATGTTGGAGGCTTAATCTTGTTCATTTTGCCTTTTAGTTCATCCACTCCAGATCTCCTGTGATTTCTGGTAGGATATGGGCTTGAACTACTGTGTGCCCTCCTTTTGGAGAGACCTTGGGAGTGATGATAGTGTTTACCAACACTCCTTGATCTTATTTCCTCGAAAGTCAGGTCACTCCCTGTTTTGCTCAAGTCTCTCTCCTGGTCCAACTTCTTTTCTATTCTCTCTAGACTCTTCATCAACTTTAAGTTGAATTCATCTTGTTTATCTTGAGCATTCCTGATCTTTCTGCTATCTGTTCGGTGAGTTTGAGCATCTTTTTGCAATTTTTCAATGATCTTCATCATATGCCCTTCCTTATCTATCTCTTCTCCATGCCCATTGGAGTTCGATCCTTCAACTCCCAAACGTACATCCATCCCTTTAGCTTCGTTCTCTGAACTGGAATCATTCTGTGTCTCCTCCATTTCTTTTTCACTCAGTGGCAATTCTACTCGGTTCTGGCACTCGTTAACTTCTGTAAACACAATGTGCAGACAATCGAAATTTGTCAGGCCATTATTCCTTAACAAATTCCATAGAATTCATAAAAAAATCTGAATATAGAAAACATTTAGATTTCATGAATTTTCTGAGCTCTGCTCGCCTCTGTAACAATCCTTCAGGCTCCAACCCCTTCTCTCTTAATCCCCAACCCATGTGATCATGGGTCGTGACCACTCGCTTAGCAAAAAGGGCGCTTCGCGACTTCACATTTCCGGAGGTTTCAAATAACTTCACAACAACTTCCTGAATTCTAAACTAACGAACTCGCGATGTAGGGCAGATCAACCATCCACATCTTACCCAACATCCAATGACTGACACTCACTGTGGAACCTCAGGCGTCTAAGTTTTGGTACTTCGGGACTTCAGAAGATTTCACATCTGCACACCCTGAACACTTACACGTCAACTTAGGTGATGTCATTACCTTACATCACTTAATGTTTTCCCAATTGTGGGGGCATGCAATGGTGGTTTTGGAGTAACCTTCCTTTCATCCCGCAATTCTCCTAATGCTAACATGTAACCCTTCAGTGAAACCGCAGTTTGGATTTTGGGACCGCCTTGGATAATTATATTTCGTGCGACTTGGGTCCCCGCAATGCCTTCTGGCCGTTGATCTTGATGTATCATGATCAATGCCACTGTGGGTCCTCCAACCCTTAACTACGTTACGTAAACTTAGGCCCCACTAACCCTGCTCACACAGGATGCCACATGGTAGAATACCAGTGACATCATCCGGCCCCACCACGTCTACTCTTTTCCTTTGGAACTTCAGACTTCAGGAGTTTGTACAATGACACATCCTACTTCTCCCGACTGCCGAACTCTCAAAATTACAATCTGCTCTTCTGATTTATCCAACAATCAAGCTCTTTTCTTCAGATCTATGGTGTGGATCTCCCTTGGGAATTCAGGGTTTCAGGCGTTTATACCTCCGCGCACCCTGCTTCTCCCGATTGCCGAACTCCGAAGGCTTCTAGGATAACCCTCCTGTACCTTCTCTAGATCTGACGGTCCTACTGAATTTCCCTTCCATCCGAACAGATCCTATGACTCCAACACCCCAAGTGTTGATCTCTCTTTCTCTCTGTGGTCAAATACCACACCGGATGAGGTTTGATTCTACTGCGACTCCTCCTGAGCTTCGTAACACTACCAATGTAACCCCTTGGCACTCAGAAACAATCTAAGTTTCGAAATTAGTTCCATCCGAACACCTCCACTCGAAACCTTGGGTCCAAAGACCACTTATCCATCCCATCCAGGCTCAGCGTTGGAAACATGGCTCTGATACCATATTGTAACATCCCCGACCACCAACAGGCCGAGTAGTGCTACCAAACACAACCTTAAATTAGCCTTTAAAGCTATGATACCATATTGTAACATCCTCGACCGTCAACCCACTTGTCGGGAAACGCTACTATGAGAAAACATTCTCATACTTAAATATATAACATGCATTATTTATAAAGAATAAGCATTAAATCAAATTAATACATTTGATATGGATTTACTGCTATCATACAAACTTAAACATAATTAACAACAATTCAAACTTGCAACATAATACATTATAATATTACAAGCATCACAGAACATGCATTTTAATTAAGTACATAATTAAACAAATAATGATACTTATCTTTGAAACTGTAATACACCACCAACTGCGTGTAGACCTTCCATGAACCTCCCATCCTTAGACCGCGTTGCTCATCACTCTCAACAGTAGGACACCTGCTAGTTGGGACTAAGCTCCAACAGGCAAGGGAATCCTAGGCTAGGAAAGGTCAACGCAAGACACATAGTTTATGAGGAGGATTCTCTCCCAGGAGCCACTTATGCCCACTGCTCACAGAATCTCATTCCCCACATGCCTATCCCACCCCAGGAGTATACACCTTCACTGTCACCAAGAAAGTCCTTTGGATGCTAAACCTCCCTTGCCTTGGGATTCAGCAACAGAACGGACCGGAATTCTCCGAGCTCTGTGGCAGCTACATGACCCCTTCCATGAGTTCTCACTTCCTCCATGCACTCTCTCACCTGGAGAAAGTCGCTCACAGGCTTGACAACTTGCTTCTTCAACCACAACCACCTCTCTCACCTAGAGAGAGTGTTGCACACAAGCCTGACAACCTACTTCTTCAGCTCCGTTCCAACACGAGGAAAACAAGGCTCAACAAGGAACAAATGATGGTAGCCAATTACACTTAGCCAAGGGACTATGTGGCCACAAAAACCCACATTTATAACACTCACGGACTAGACAATTGCTCAGTTTTCACAGACGATGCGGGTCAACTTCAGAGGCACGTGGCTATGTAGAGGTCCAATGCAAAGACAAAACGGTTCTCGGGAAGGATTCCAGTGAACTCAGACGGAGTATGGAAGATTCACAGAATGACTCAGGTGATGAATTTCGGGTCTCAGGTGTGTGCATGAAAATTGCAAAGGACAAATACAAAGGCCACAAAATTCACAGGAATACATCGATCGACTTTTGTTTCTGGTTTTTTCAGGATTGCGTGACAGGAAAATTAAGCATAGGTCGTTCACAGACTCAAACAGTTCAGAAAACCGACAACATAATGGAGGAAAAATCCCCATCACGACTCAATTCTTGGTTTAAATTGCATGTTCCTGGGCCGACACATGTCGCCCATGTAGCTGCATTCCCTCCATCAAGTATGTGTTCCTTTTTTGCACACGTTGGAGTTGCATGCATTGCCTCTCCCAGGACTTAGGATAAAAATAATTTCTTTTTCACATAGCTTTGGAATAATAATAAATTATTATTCAAGGCCTTAAGCCCCTCTTCCAATGTTTCATCCCCCTCTCCCTTACTCATTATGTGGAAGCTTAGTCCCCCATCACTCTTTCTTCGTGGTCGGTCGGCACACAACGATGTTTATATATTATTAATGTTCTGCATATAACATTTACAAAAAAAAGCTCCTGGCCTTTAACACTTAGGCTCTTCGGCCTAATAAACACATAATCCTACCAACTTGTCAATACTCAGCTCACCAACCTACAAAACATGATTTACAATTCATAAACATGATTTACAATTCATAAACATGATTACAACAGGGCTCGTCCTTGGGGATATTACAGTCCTTGCCATCAAAATTCCTCATATCGATCTTAGGAATGTGGTTGGCCTTCAACCCAAAGTTGGAGTTTCTCCATTCTTGATTCATCTTTCTTGTGTCATGATCATGAATTTCATGGGATACATTTTCACTTTCAGGTGTCTTCTCTATTAGGAAATTTTTCAATCATTTCACGATCTCCCTTTTTAAACCATCCATCATCCCTTGTAGTTCATCTTTTGTCATTGTCTTCTTTTGTAAATCATTTATGTCCCTACGCATTTCTTCACCTTCATCAAGAGTCCAAGTATGACTGTCTGGAATCTTATTTGGTGTATAATTTCCCTTTTTTGGTGGCATGTTGACAAAGTATCACTTTTAAACCTTGATTTTGAGGTGGTTCTGCTAGACAATCTTTCTTCTGTTGTATCTCCAAAATTTCGGCTCTTCTGGGTATGCAATTTTTTTTTTGTAGTTCTCTGATATTTATTCTCTACAATGCCACAGGTCTGATCAAAATGGGATGTGCTAAGTGGAATTTATGGTAACTTCCCCAAAACTTTCTTATTTTTGGACTTTCCAGGAGATCTCACTTGTATAGTGTGCCCCACACAAAATAATTGATATAAAATTCTGAAAATCATACCAGAAATACTACATACTGTCCACTATCCAATGCAACTAGTCTCACTGAATTTGGATACTCGAGGAATAATTTATGATTGTTTTACCCAGAACACCTACTTGAGACTAGTCAATAGGACTAGTCATATACCCTATCTTCCACAGGGTGTATATACAAATGTAAGATGACCCAGAAGCTGAATTTTTTTATCAATACTTTTTTTGAATATCTTGCAGATTTCAGAGCTTGAAGCATTATAGAAAAATAACTATAGCGAAAATTCGACAATGACTCAATTCAGGATGATTCCAGAACCCTATCTTACACAAGCTATATCTCTGAAAGTATAAGGCCTCTGGAGCTGAAATTTTAACCCAATGTACCTTGATCCATCTACTAAATATCCTCCAAGGGGTTTTTCTGAAACATTGTATAAAACAAATTATAGCAAAAATTCCAAGGTGTCTCAGATGTAGCAGCGAAACCCCAAGACCTTGAGCTTTGATACCATATGTTAAGAATGAAATATCAATATAGCATAGAATAACCTCAAAATAAGTACTCAACGCCTTGAAAAAGAGATAATTTCAGATAATAAACCTCTTCGAGGGGGCAACCTCCTTATACTCACATAAAAGTCCAAATACAAGATGATTCCAAATGAAAATGTCTCCTTGGTATATTTAGGAGACTAGGAGGTACAAATACAACTAATGGACCCACGTCAACATACATAAAGTAATATGCCCCAATTAAGGGGTAATGTGCCACTATTTAGGGCTTAACAAAACTAGATGAAACTTTTACTTTGTCTGTTATTAGAAATCAAGAAAATGAAGTGAATACAGATGGAGTGCCTCCTCATGGTGTTAATCAAGAAGACTTGGAAAGTGGGTGCGATGAAGTCTCTCCTCATGGTAAATATGATTCCCCTATACCATATATAGGTGGAGTGTGATACTTGGAGGCTCTATGGATGGATGAAATTAGAAAAACGAAAGAGGCATCCATGGCACATAACATTCAAGATCATGTTGAAGAGCCACCTATTATGGAAATAAATGAAAAGTCTTCTTGTGATCCCATTGAAGAACAAGCATCACCTCATGAACATATTGAAGATCAAATTCATGAAGAAAATATTGAATAAGAACGTTTGGATGATTTGATTGAGGTTTTCCATGAAAGGAAAAGGGAGATTGATGCTTTATTCCTTGATTTTCAAAGGAATCCTTCCTATGAGTTGGGGATTGAAATAAGTAGGAGGATAGAGAACAATTCCCTTTTGAGCCTAATTGAGACATAATCTATGCATACAACTTATAATGAATGTGTTTCCACTTTAATTGAAGATCAACAATATGAAAGAGACATTGATCTTGTTAAACATCAAGGATATGACGGAGAAGAACAACCATTGTGTTGTCGCTAGAGTTGACTTTAGGTTGCAATACAGCCAAGCATAACGCATTTTCAAGAACATAAAAATGATTGTTTGATCAGCTCTCAGAAACTTTTGGTTTTAAATAAACAAGCCCTTTCAATAACTCAACATCTAAACCAAAGAGACATGACCTTGTCTGCTAAATCCTTCAAAATCATAAGCATGGGTAGAAGACTTGAGGGAAAACTGACTAGGGAGCCAAGTGTCCAGCCATAACAAATCTGACTTCCTACTCAATTGAAGAAAAACATTAAAATCACTCAGGATGCGTTTAAACTTCAGAAATTAAGCAAACATATCTGAGCATGGGTCTTGTTTTGCTCACAGCAAAACAGATGAAAAACCACTATCAAATAAATGCTTTTTAAATTCAGTCATTGCAAAGGTTGTACTGAATTGTGACTGCCACAACCTAAATTAATTAATTGACAAGAAGAAAAATGGATTAATGAGAACATGTAAACAAATCACAGGAAAAACATAACTTAGCTAAAACGAGATCTGAGAATCTCAATGCTTCTGCAAAAATATTTTTATTCAAAAGGCTCTAATTACATTCTTAACCCAAAAGGCTCTCGGGAAGCAGACCACTTCTACATTCAAAATGATAGTTTTTATAGAACAAAAACAAACTACTCTCTATCTTCTTGGAAACAATTATTGAAATAATCATCCCCATAGCCCAAGAATAAGAACAATTTAAGATTTCCTTGCAAAAAATCCCGGACAAAAGAAGCTAAATGCTTTCAAATTGTGTGCTTTGGAGACATCTTGATAATTACTTTGCCATCTTCAATTTTAACTGCCACATGCATTCCATTGTTGTTTGAAAATCTAGATTTTTTTTTATTTTGATCTTCAGCCACATATTCTGGAGATGATATTTTACTTGCTGTTTTTTCTCTTGAAATCTGGAATTGGCTTGCCAAATGTTGGAACTACTGCCTACAAATTTGCCTTGAAATCTGAAAATACCTGCTCAACTGATGCCTCAAAATCTCAAGTCTACATGTTGTTCCAATTCTCTTGAAAGATAGGGATTTGTTATCTGCATTTAATTACTCAAAGCATCATATTGCCACCTCCTCTGGATGAACACCTTCAACAAAAGTAATTTGAGCATATATTCTTTATCAAGACTTGATACTTTCTCCTTGTTTTTGCACCTTTTATAAAATATTGCAAGACTATGATTGTTCTTTTGAGCTCCTTAAACTGGCAACAAGATTTGTAGCCTCTGAAATCTTTTTGCAGTCCAAGAATTCCACGAAGAGTTCGAATACAAATATTTTCTAGTTTTCCAATCTATCTTGTTCAGAAAAAAAAAAAAAAATTTTTTTTTTTTTGAAACCAACTTGGTATATCTCAGGCATGATATTGAATTAGTGAAGGATTTCCATAGAGACACTAAGTGCATCTTGACCAACATTTTTCGTTGGCAAAAGGAACCCATACTATTTTGCAAATTGTTGGGGAGTTATCTGAGTGGGATAGCCCGATTGAGATATCCAACTTCCATCATTCCTCAACAACGCAACTGATGCAAGACAAGTACTTTCTCAAGGACACCTAGAAGTTGCAATCCATTTGGCTTGATACATCAGATAAAGTGTTTTCCAGTAGCTACATCAACTTGAAAAGTTGCTTCATAAATTTGGTTAGGATACTTTGTTTCTGGGAATACACTCCATTTGACAGACATCGTTGAGTTGTCAACTTATGTTCCCCTTTATTGTTGCATGAATTTATGCATTCTTGAAAGTAGAAAGAGTCTCCATCCCATGTCATCCCTGAGATATTCTAGAACATAAATCGGTAACACTGGTGCCTATCCACAGGTTTGATTGCAAAAACCGAATATGGCTTTTGAATCATTGTATTTCTCCTTCAATTTAAGGATCTTAGTTCAAGAAACTCAACTACTTCAAGGATCTTCAGAAACTCAACTACTTCCATGAAATCATGCTTTGCCTCATCAACACCTGCAATAAACATTAACCAAAAGGAACCTTGCCCACAGAATAGTGACCTAGATAGAGCCAGGATTTGAGAGTACGAGGAACCCTAACTTTGGGCCTTCGGGCTTTAGGTGAAGATGAGGAATAGAATGAATTCACCCGGTGGTCAAAATCCCGAAATGGAACCCGACGTTTGGAACAATGACCAAGTAATGTCAGTTCTTGATTAAATATAATGCTCCTTGCAAGACCCGAAGTACCTTCCTACCGTCGATTTGCATCTTGAAAGAACGGCTGGATTTTGTCAGGTGCAATTGGCCATTCTTGTTAAATATATTGTACCCTCAACAGTATGTCTGTACACTACCAGCTGTACTGGACAATTTTACTTTCTATTTCTATCTTGCTTGAGCATATATAAGCTCAGCTATTTCCTATTGTTTGTATCTCTTCAGAACTCTTCAGTACTTCAACTTACTTCAGTTCTATGTTCTATACTTCTTCATACACTTGAATATATTATTCTTTTCTCTCTGCATTTCTCTGTGCTTCACAATTTATCATGGTATCAAAGCTACAGGTGTAAGCCTCTTCACACAGTTCGGAGAGCCACTTGAACCTCACAGCGCAGAGCCTCACGGATCTTGAGAGCACGAGACACAGCCTTTTCACAAGGTTTGGAGAGCTGTTCGTAATAATCTTTAAAGATTGTCGTAGGAAGATTGCAGAGGTTGCAGAGAGTACTTCACTCGAAAGAACGAGGAAGCAGAGAATGCAGAAGAAGAAACCTCCACAATTTTTTAGAAGAACTGTCAAATATTGACGCAGAAGAGTTGCAGAACGAAAAATGTTTAAAGAACTTGAAGTTTTCACTTAAATTTGTTAAAGATTCAAGCAGAAGGAATAATCCTTTAAAGATTCTTGGAAAACGCTCTCATCTGTTAAAGATTATAGAAGACAACGAAGAATTCATGAAATTATTTCAAATCATTGAACGATTCACGAATCTTTTCTTCCGCAGGAGAAAATTCCATTAAATTCGGGAAAGATCGCGTCAAACACGCAAAGAACAACCATTAAGGCTGCAAGATTGATCTTGCGAATAGATCCGAGGCAGGAAACCAGTCCAGAAGGGACAAGGAAAGCGCAGAAAAGGCGAAAGAATTTCAGCCATCATATCTTGTGCAAAGGACCGACAGCCGTTGGATCAGCGAGAAGGTGCACGAGGTTTAGTCCTCTGCAGTGCACAAGAGTGATTTCGACTTGTGAAGTCGCGAAATCTCGACGTCATCTTGACCGTCCGATCAAGAGACACGTGGCGAGATCCTATTCCATCGCAAAATCGGGAATCAAAAGTTGGACGAGTGAAAGAATCTGCTCTCCAAAAACTCCGATACGCGAAATCATGAAATCCCGAAACGATCACAACCGTCCATTTCAGAGGACGGGTGGCAGAAGATCAACGCATCGTCATATTGACATTTCCGAGTTCGGGGTTTTCAAAGACCATTGCAACGAGACCTTGCAACTCGCGAAATCGTGATACGTGATATAGCGATACGATCTTAGCCATCCGTTTGTCCAGACACGTGGCAAACATCGTAGCGCCCGTCGGCAAATCGGCATTCGGGGTTTTAAGTTGTCAAAGAAATTTGACATCGCAACTCGCAAAATCGCGATACGCGAAATCCTGCTCATATCTCAGCCGTCCATATCTCCTGGACACGTGGCGAACATCGAGGGCGCTGTCAGCACATCAACAATCGAGGTTTCATGTTGACAGAAACTTGGAGCTTCGCAAGTCGCGAAATCCCGAAGCTGAATCAGGACCGTCCATCCTTCAAGGACGGGTGGCGCAAATCTGGTGACTTGGAAAAATTCCCGAAGAGGAAAGTGCCATCGACATATCGGGATTCAGAAAATCGTGAAACCTGAGAATGAGTGATTGGGTTTCTTTCCAGTGAAATCCCCGATGCAAATCTAGCCGTCCATCTGATCAGGACGCGTGGTAGAGATCGAGGCTTTCAGGAAAAGTCTTGATAAGCGAGTTCATCGGCTTTTTGGGATTCGGGAAATCGCAGATCCTGGAGACGAGAAATCTGGACCATTTCAAATCGCGAAATCGCGAGAAGGGATCACGACCGTCCATCAGTTGAGGACGTGTGTCACAGATTGTAGCAATTGGGAACAGTCTCGACAGGACATTGCCATCGGAAAATCGACGATCGTGGGATCGAGGAGTCATAAAACCTCGATAATAGGAATCACGAAATCATGATTTGCGATATCCCGATACAATCTGGACCGTTAGATCACGCACAATCTGGACCGTTGAAAAGTCCAAAGGTGTATTTTTTCGCGTTTCGACATTTTACAAGGCAAGGAACGGGAAAAGCCTGTAGCGCTTTAACACAAGGCGTGTGGTCACATTGAAGGGAGACCAAGGGTCAATTCAAGCCCGATAAGCTCCCATCGGCCATCAGCAAATCGACGTTTCTGAGATCGGAGGTAAATACAAATTTTTCCCTCTCTTTTTCCTGAATTTTTTTTTAATGGCGTCGTCTAGCAATCTCGGCCCAACTCAGGGTCCGATTCTTCTTGGTAAGAATTACAAATTTTGGTCACTTCGCATGAGGTCGTTCTTGCAAGAAAAAGAGTGCTGGGAACCAGTGGATCTTGGCTATGTAGAACCAGATCCAGCCGCCCTCACTGCCATGACAAATGCGCAGAGAATTGCTCAGGCAACTCTGAGGACCAAAGAAAACAAAGCGAAATTCTGGATTCAGAATTATGTAGATGATTCGATTTTCTCGAAGATCACATGTGCTAGTACTTCCAAACAGGCCTGGGACATCCTCAAAACGTCCTACCAAGGAAATGACAGGGCAAAAACAGTTAAACTACAGTCCTTGTGGACACAATTCGAGACTCTCAGGATGACAGAGTCCGAAACTGTAGATCAGTTCATGACTAGAGTCATGGGAATTGTGAACCAGATCAGACTGATTGGTGAAACCATCACTGATCAACGAATTGTTGAGAAAATTCTCAGAAGTTTACTCAGGAAATTTGAAATGGTTGTCACAGCCATCCTTGAATCCAAGGATTTGTCAAGATTTTCAATAGATGAACTAACTGGTTCTCTGGTGACACATGAAACAAGACTGCATCTCACAGATGAGTCAATCTCAAATGCCTTCCAATCTCAATTCTCATTCAGAAGAGGGAAAGGTAGAGGAAGAAGTAGAGGAAGAGGGAACACTCAGGGTAACCCTCATAACAGTGGAGGAAATAGACAACAATATCCCACACAGAACTTCCAAGGTCACAGAAATCAACAACACAATCAACATCAGAATTTCCATCCTCAAAGAGGCAGAGGGAGAAGGTCGAATGACAAAACCAACATTCAATGTTTCTATTGCAAAAAGTATGGGCACTATGAATTTGAATGCAGGAAGAAGCAGGCAGATCAGCTCTCAGGCAGAGCACATGTGTCAAATCACACGGGAGAAAACTCAGGAGGTATGTTTCTCTCATGCCACAAAACTGAACAACAACCTAAAGATCTCTGGTTGCTGGACAATGGTTGCAAAAATCACATGACAGGTAACAGAGAATTACTTTCCAGCATTGATTCATCAATATCATCTGATATTACTCTTGGAAATGATCATTTAGTCAAAGTTCAAGGAAAAGGAACTGTTCCTATTCTTACTAAACAGAATGTAAAGAAAGATATATGTAATGTCTATCATGTTCCAAACTTGAAACATAACTTGTTAAGTGTAGGACAGCTCATTGAAAAAGGATATAAGGTACTTTTTGAGGGATCATCTTGCAAAATCTATGATATAAAACCCAGTCGAAAATTGATTTCTGAAATCTACATGACTCCCAATGGGATGTTTCCCCTCACCCTCAAAACTGTAAATCTGAGTCAACCTTATGCACAGAATGCATCAACCATGCATGAAACAATGATTTGGCATACTAGATTTGGACATCTACCATTTCAGAGTCTAAGTCTCCTTCAGAAAAACTCCATGGTCAAAGGTTTACCTATTTTTAAAGAGCAAATCCCCCCATGTGAGTCTTGCATACTTGGAAAACACAAGAGAACCAGTTTTCCACAATCCTCCAATCAAGCCAAATAGCATCTTGAACTTGTTCACACTGACCTATGTGGACCAATGCAAACAGAATCAATATGTGGTAGTTTTTACTTTCTAACGTTTATTGATGATCTCAGCAGGAAAATATGGATATATTTTCTCAGACACAAGTCTGAAACATTTACAAAATTCCAAGAATTCAAGGCTGAAGCTGAAAAACAGAGTGGTAAATTTCTCAAAGTACTCAGTTCAGATGGAGGAGGAGAATACAAATCCAGAGAATTTGCAAATTTATGCAAATATCAAGGCATCATCATGCAAGAAACAACAAGGTATACTCCACAACAGAATGGAGTGGCTGAAAGAAAAAATCAGAGCAACATGAATATGGCCAGAACACTTCTTAAAGAAAAACACTTGTCAAATACTTTTTGGGCTGAAGCAGTATCATGCTCAGTCTATCTTCTGAATAGATCACCAACCACCAGTCTACAGATGAAAGTTCCCCAAGAAGCTTGGAGTGGGACAAAGCTCAATGTAGCTCATCTAAGGACATTTGGATGCATAGCATATGCACACATACCTTCCGAATTAAGGAAGAAGCTTGATGACATAAGAGAGAAATGTATTTTCACTGGATATAGTGAAAAATCTAAAGCCTACAGGATTTACAATCCAATCACCAAGAAATTAATTCTCAGCAGAGATGTACAATTTCTGGAAAATCAGTTCTGGAATGAGTCTGAAAATCAGCAGTTGGACAGTCAAAATCCATTGCTGCCAAGTTCTGAAAATACAGAAAATTCAGAACAACAAGTACCTCAAACTTCTCTTCCAAGACTACAGGTACAAGGACAACCAACTAATTCACAAGATAACTCAACTTCCAGCAGAGAATCATTCTCTAAATCACAGAATCAGAGAACTCGAAGTTTGAGACAAATCCATCAACAGTTGGATGAATTTGAGCAACATAATCTTTTTTCTTTAATGTCATGTCAACCCACATCCTTTAAGGAAGCAGCCAAGGAGCCACATTGGGTTCAAGCCATGAACCAAGAAATTGACTCCATTGAGAAGAACACGACATGGGATCTTGTTGATTTGCCAAGACACAAAAAGAGTATTGGTGTCAAGTGGGTTTACAAAACCAAACTAAATGAAAAAGGCCAGATTGAAAAGCACAAGGCAAGACTTGTTGCCAAAGGATTCTCACAACAACCAGGTACTGATTATGGTGAAACTTTTGCTCCAGTAGCAAGATTAGACACTGTAAGAAATCTATTGGCCATATCAGCACAACACAAATGGAAAGTATACCAAATGGATGTCAAGTCAGCATTTCTAAATGGATTTTTAGAAGAAGAAGTTTATGTAGATCAACCACCTGGATTTGAAGTCCAAGAGCACCCAACCAAAGTGTATCGGTTGAAGAAAG
>JZKD02S0030376.1:54976-81021 GCA_000966675.3 Picea glauca
ATATATTACCGTGGGCCCGGGCTTAGCCCCAACCCGGTCCATGCCCCAATTCACATTATTTCAAACTCAAACAAATTCAAACATATATATATGTTAAGTACTACATGTGGGCGCGTCGGTTAGGCGGGCCTTCCCAAGGCTTTACCCTGCTCGGAGGTCGCGGGGTCGAATCCGGCCAACAACATAAATTTTAAACCAATATATAGGTGACACATGGCGACCATTGATTGGGCCACATGTCACCATCCCATTCACTACAAACAAGCCACGTCATATGCCAACTATCCAGATAACTGCCTGCCATGTGTCGTATGGTCTGCCACGTCAGCATCCGTACGGACTGTACAGTCAACACATTTTTTTTGCCTATTTGTCATTTTGAACAGAACGCAATATCTCTCTCATCTGACGTCCGTTTGAACCCAAATTAGTTGCGTTGGGTTCATGATGACGAGGCCTACGCTCCCGTTCGATTTGAAGTGATTCCAAGCACTTTGAATTTTGAGCAAAATTTGATCCCCTGGATCACCATGAGAGGCGGTGTTGTCGAGGCTTTGCGCTTAGATACCATGCCCATACATTCGATCCTGACTATCGAATGTACCCCCCAGAAGTTGACTGTGAGTTGGTGAATTTAGTGTCCATTCCTAAGGATCTTAGAAGGTGAATATGTGAGTTTGTCATGGTACTTGGGGCAGATTTCACATAACACTTCTTAGTACTGCTAGAGGGTGCCCCACGAAGTGTGGGTACTTTCACCAGATAAGGCTGATTAGTGGAGGTCAAGATAATCGCTTCTCCCTCCTTCGTTCATTGGTCCATGAGACTTAATCAACCTGTGCCTCCATCCAGAAGGCCCTTTACCCTGCCTTGTGACTATTGCGGTCTCAAGACCGAATTCACCCAAGTCAGAGTATTAATGAGGCATGTTTGTGTCTGTTTTTCCCATATAGGATTTTTCTAGTGGTGTGCTTGACAATCGTAGACTTGCTTAGGTTGGCGTGTATCGTGTTCCCACAGAGAGTTGACACCTCAAAGTGGCTGACCAATTGCCCCGTAGATCAAGGAGAATTCAAGGGCTTCCCCCTGAAGAAGAACTTAGAAATAATTCTCCTCTGTCTCCTTTAAGGCATTGACTTGATTCATCTGACACTTTTGTGACGACACATCAGGCCGAGATCACAGACTCAGAACCTCTAGAATTTCATGCTTCGAAACCAGAGGAAGTAATAGTTGAAGATATTGGAGCCAAATAATTCGCTCCACATCTCAATCCTCCATTACCTGGGACTTATATGTTCCATGTGGTGCAAGTCCCACTTCCTAGATATGAATCTTGTTGATATTATCCCTCTTCATCGGGCCGCTATAGATGACACTACGCCAATGTTTGTGTTGGGAGTCCTTGTCACTCCCACCATGAGGATTGTCACTGGAGGGATCTTTCCTCTCGATGTGTCTAGTCAAATGACTATTATATGTCAGTCAAGTGTCCCCGTTCCATCCAACAACATTCCTTCATTGGTCATTGGTCCCACTCAAGCTATGAGTGTAGCTTCATCTCTATCATCAACAACAAATGATTTTTCGTACATTATGTTTGTTATCACTGAAATTTCATCCGCAAATGGTTACAAGAATTCAACATCGCCAAACAATTATGAGGTCACCCATGGACCAATATTACCACAAAATCATTTCCAAAGGGTCAAAAACTATGCAACCAACGCTAAAATTAAAGGGCACTATGACAACACAGGGAGCACGCACACATGCGCGCAACAAAAATGTAGGAATCGCGCACATGTGCCCGATGCGTGACTGTTGTCGCAAAAAGCCACGCACCTAAGAAACAACGCATTTATGAGAGTGGTCAACCTCCCACCCATTTCTAGCTCAGCTTCCAAGTTGATTTGACACTCAAATCTGGACTGGATTTGACTGGGTGGCTGGTCAAAGACCTAGAAATGCCCTAATTAGCCTCTTTACACACTACAAACTGGTTGCACAATACCTTAAAGGAATTCTATAAAAAGGCCATGGATGCACTTCATTTTTCAAGGAATTTCATAGAAAAGTTATGCTGCCACTGTTCTCTTGAGGAATCTCCTATTCTCATCAAGAGTGTATTAGCATCATTGCATTGGGCAATCCATTTCACCCCTTGAGTGGATTTGTTTGGAATTCTTTCACCATTTTCATTTTCAAAGTTGTAAGAAGAGCTTATTTGTGGGGGTCCAAGAGCCCTCCCTTGGAGGAAGAAGGGACTCATAGTCCTCTTTCTTCTTGGTGTTTTCTTTCACTAATATCAACCTTACCATTGGTGACATGGGTCTTATTGTTTCTTTTGTCCTTATGTCCCTATGTTCATTAGTTTAGTTGTTGTTTTATTTCTTAGTTGTTCTTTTATATTTCTTTCTCTAACCCTTTTCCTTACAGATGTCCTTCTTAGCAAACCCAACTAAGCTTGCAAGCACCTTTATTTTTCTCACTAAGGTAACGAAAGAGGTGTAACAGATTGGCGACTCCACTGGGGAAAGGTATCAATTTCCTACCCCATTTGGGTTTTTCTAGCTCTTCTTTTGGTTTATTTAACTTGCAGGTGCATTAACCGGCCCAAGACGACCTGCTAAACATCCAATTCGAAATTGAATTAGGGGAATTCTATCTAGAATTCTCATTCACGGCCGTGTGTCACCTGTTCGCGGGTTTTTAGGCCCATAGACACGTATTTTGTGCACATGCGCCCAAGTCACAATTCTGTTTTTTGAACATGTGCCCAAGAGTTCGTTTCAATCTGCACACAAGCACTCTGTGCGCCTCTGTCTCCACTGAGACCCGTGCACCTGTGCACAAATTACACATTGTAAAGTTTTTTGTGAGTTGGGAAGGGCCCTTAGCCTCCTTGGAAGTGATTTCATGCATTTTTTAAGCTGCACCACACTTAGTCCCCTCTTCATATAAAGGGACTAGTCAAAACACATAGGCACTTAGGGGGTTAAAATCATTATTTCCTCTTTTGCTTTCATTTACGCCACATGGATGGCTTGTTTTGACTAAAAATATAAGTTGGAAATCATTTGTAATCACATCTAACTTGCATTGGGACTAGAAGTTGGATAACAATCGCTTAGTATGCTCTTCTCTCGCACCTCCAAGCGACCTTGAGAATCAGAAAAAAATTGTGGGACAATTTCATCTCCCTTAAGAAGATTAAAACCTTCAGGAGAGGACAACAACCCTTCTTGGGACTCCTCTTAGTTTATTTTTTTTCAAACACATCTTAAAATTGTAACAGGCCCATACATGCCCACATGCCACAAATATAGGATAGTGTTGAAATTTACTTTCTTAGATTAGATCACTAGGGAAGTTTAAAGGTTTTGTAATGGGCCCATACATGCCCACATGATCAAAATCTAGGATAGTTTCAAAGCTTTTCTTAGATCAAATCGCAATAGGGAGTTAAAGGAATAGTAACAGACCCACATGTCCACATGCTATCTTCCTAGGGACTTTTGAATTACACAAGGTTGTACCAAAGGCATTTAGTTAATTAGGTAATCAACACTTGTAAGGACCAAGAAAAGTCCACATGCAGCAAGGTGACACCTAATTTATTAAAACATTGGCACACTTTCACTCATTCACATACAAAAGTCACATATCACTCACATAGTTTTCTTCTCAAAACATGGCGGTCAAAGTAAGTTTCCTCCAAAGGGTTTCCAAAACGCCCCACCCTTTTTTTGACGAAACTATCCACTCCCATTTAATTTCAACGAGGTTGGTTCATATCCCCAATCTCTCAAACAACCACATCTAATTTTTTTCTAAAAACTCACTAAGTTTTCCTCCACAGGAGGTGCCAAAAGAAATTTTTTAGTCTAGGTAGGATTTCGGATATAGGCATCGAAATAACTCCCTGTTATCTGGTTCTCTCATTATTAAAACAATAGAAGTTGTCAAATAGGGAACTGAAAATCCTCCAAGTCAAGTGTTCCTAACACCATAAGGCAGGGAGATACCCGTGAAGCGTTGAAGGATGAGGTCCGGTTGTTCTGTGTGTCCCCCCTTGAGGCACCCACCTCTTGGACAGGATCCAGCCCGTGACCCATTTCTTAGACCAAAAATCTAAATGCCACACTTTGACTGGGGTACCTAGTGACCAAATTGTAGGACATCTACCCAGGTGGAAATTGTGGGATACAATTGCACCTTGATTGGATTTTGTGTGGCTATTGGGAAATATTGCCATCTCTTTCGGGATATGCCCCCTTTACCTCTCATTATAACCGATTATTTCATCCTTCACTAGTTTCTCTTCCAGTGACTTCAGACCCCACTATTGAGTACTATTGGAAGGTCCAGTGCTATTTGAGAGGAAGGACGTTACGTCTCTTAGGACACGAGCATTTTTTTTCATTGTTCCCCTACGCGGAAAAAACCCACTTATCCACATGTATGCTTCTTTTACTTTATGTATGATGCACTTCTGATTACATGTTGATTTAGCTATATATTGTGTAAAGTTCAGAAATTGCAACAAAGGCTATTGCTTCTTTATTACTCTCACCACCATTCCCACACATTCACTTAGCTAGTCGTACATCATAGGGGACCCACAGAATCCCCACCATTCCAGACACTTGCTAAACCTCCCTCCTATCTTAGGGCGAGTACCTAGTCTTGCCAACTCATCAGCACCACCTTCTCACACTCCAGTGAGTGCCACTGTCATAGGATCAACTTTGCTTGGTTCCACCCTACTTGGGTCCACTTCCCAAGGTTCACCATCCACTCACTCCCCTTTACACAGAAGCGAGGGGCCAACTTCCTCTCCAGGGGGAAGTACCAACCCACCTAACCCCCCTCAAGGGTCAGGTTCACAGAACACTCACACCATGGCTAGAAATAATCCTAAAGCCACACTATTGATGTCATATTTGTCCTCTCTTAACATACCAGATCTAAGCAAACTCACCAATGATCCTATATTGCATGATCCTACATGGCCTGCAATTCCCACCAAACTACCTTCAAACATCCCCAAGTTTGAAGGAAAGGTAGGGGATGACCCTACCAATCATGTCATGACTTTCCACCTATGGTGCTCTTCCAACAACATCATGGATGATTCCATCAGAATAATATTATTTCAATACACACTCATAGGCCCATCAACCAAATGGTATGTAGATGAAAAATCAGGGTCCCATGCGGCTTTCGAGTCCTTGGCCAAAGATTTTTTGACCTTCTTCCAATTACCAATCCGCCATGATAATGGTCTCGAACTAATCTCTAATTTCAAACAAACCTCAGCCACACATATCGCTGATCACATTCACGAGTGGTGTAGACGACGTAGTTTATGCAAAGCAGAAATGACCAAACAACAGTGTCTTGACTGGTTTCTTAGATCACTAGTCTCTCTCCTCAGTAAAGATGTAGCTTCCACCTTCCCTCAATCAGAAGAAGAAGCCATCAGTAAGGCTCAACAATATGACCTCATCTATTCACAATTAGGATACTTATACATTGTACTTCTTGATCTCCCAAAACCAGTTCCCTTTGGCCAAGACAAACCCGAGATGTCTCATTCAATAGACAGACTGATTGGTAATACCACTCACCATGGTCCACAACCCCAACAACCACCAATGTATGGTACACATCAATATCTACCAACATATGGGGGCACCTCTTATTACTCCCCACCCCCTTATCAACAACCATACCCTATTCCTATGCCTCCACCCATCAATGGGCTACCGTCGGCACCCCCCATACACCCACCCATTCAAACAAGTTCTAGTACCCCCTCCACCTCAACTTATAGTACTAGAAAAAGCACAACGCCTTCCTAAGTACCTTACAGATCAAAAATCCCACAGAATCCATACTTTCCATTTCCTAGTCCCCCACAACCCATGGCTCCCCCACATCCTCACGCGGGGGTGAATTTTTCTCAACCCTCTCCCGTTCAATAATATCAAAAATTCGAACAGCTGAATACGGAAAATCTGACCCACCCATTGAATAATGCCAAAAATAAAGGGAGAAACATGAGCAATAATAACCCAGGTCAAGGTGGAAATCAACCCCAACAGAACCAACCTACTGGGGGCAACCAGAACCAAGGGAATCAGAACCCTCAAGGGAGAAATAATAATAGGCGTCAAGGGAGAAATAACAATACTGTTAAAACCAACTTCCCTTGTGCTCTTTGCAGTGAGTTTGGTCATTATACTCATCGTTTCCCCCAAATCACTGATTTTAAATGGCTGAAAGACTCAGGAAGTCTACCACATCCTCCAACACCGCCTGCCCCTCAACAGGCCCCACAACAATACGTGCAACAACCCCCACCAATCGTGCTACAAAATCCCATTCCACACCAAGCTATGATGAACACTCAATAGGAGATACAACCTACCCCACCACAGGTGGAAAAATACATCAATCCAAATAATCCAGCAGATTGTACGATCCTCCTCACCAGTGAGGAAGAAATCCTTCTACAAACACGTAATCATCAATACCACGCACCCATTGAGTCTCTTCCCATTCCCCCAGAAACAATCCCAACACCAACAGGACCCCCATTAGTGATCCCTCGCCCTAACACCGAACCACCTCTCTGCATCCCTCGCATCCCATTGCATAGGAATTTCCACAACCCACGGGCTAGGGATGCTCATAATTACAGTTTGGTTGATGACTTAGCACAATCCCCGGCTGCCATGTCAGTCTTAGAGGTCCTTCAAACTTGTCCCACTCAACAGAAATCATTACTTTCCACCTTGGGGGAAGTCGACCCCACAGATACTCACTTCATCACATTTGATCTCGACAACGGAGAACCTCACCTCCTTGCTCTAATCACTTTTCAAATTATAGTAAAAATTCGAAACATTACAGTCCATTGGTGCATCATTGATGAAGGTGCATCCACATGCATTATGTCCAAAATAGTATGACAGAAACTGGGTTTCCCCGAACTCATACCATCTGCCATTGCCTTAAGATCCTATGACAAATGACCATCGTCTTCTGAAGTAATCTTGCAAAACGTCCCCGTAGAACTTGGGGGCAAGACCATTCTCATCGACATAGAGGTTATCGATGCCCCACTCGATTATAATATCTTGTTCGGTCATAGCTACATGTATGCTATGAAGGTGGTTGCCTCGTCTGTTTTTAGAACCATGATGTTCCCCCACAACAGGAAGATCATCAAAATCGACCAAGTGTCGCATTACGAGCCTAACCCCTCGACCAACATCAGTAACATCCTCCCTCTCATTCACACAAGCCATGATGCATACCCCCTCATCGAAATGGGTCCCGGGATTTTCAAAGACCCATCATTGCTAGGAACTTACCACAGTGCGCCACCACTTCTTCATCCTTCCAATCAAGTATGCATTGTCTCATCCAACAGAGATGACATAGAATATACCCTTCCTCCTCGAGAGGCTTCTATCATATATGATGTCCCACTAGTCACAGAGCTCCCCCCTCAGAAGCCTCCTGTGAAATCGTCGACTCCAAAAAGTCATGAGTCCACTTCCCCCCATGGCCATATCCCAGTTTAGGAGACAGTACCCCAAGCCATCACTCAAATCCCCTTCTTCTACCCCCCACTGGGCGTACACAATTTCCAAGTAGCAGCAACGCTTACCCTCCCTAATATGGTGTTAGCAATTCTAGTTTGGTATTTACATCCACCAGATATGGTCCCTTGACCATCCCTTCCTCCCCAAACGGACGGAATCCCAATGACAATTCCCATACTCACCCCCACCATACCCTCTACACCCCCACTCACTACCCTCCCTACCACAGCTAGGGGCAGGTGAAAGAAGAAGGAGCCCACAACTCCACTTCCCCCGCGCATCCAACCTCCTTGTGTGCTGTGTGAGAAAGATGGACACCAAACCAACAACTGCCCATCTCTACCGGAGTTACGGAATTTGATTCCACTTAATCAAACTCCATCAACACTCACCACTGTAGAAAGTACTGCCGCTACCACCCCTCACTCAAGTAATAAATTGATGTGAACCAAATTCACTTGCATTATATGTTCAGAATATGGCCATTATACCCACCATTGCTTGGCACTACCACGCTTTCGGCAGACATTAGCTGCAGTACACCAAAGCTTCCAGAATGATCCCAACCCAACTACATCATCCCTCCAAAAAATCACTGACATCCATTATGTCACAACTTCATTCAATGAACGTATGAGATGCCCTTGCTCTCTATGCAAAACCTTCGACCATTTTACATACCAATGTCCTATGATCATTGAATATAGGCGACGCCAAATGTCTCTGATTCAAACCATGATGCCTCCTATACTATCAATGGTTGACCTTACCTCGTCACTAGAGATTCTTCATATCATTTCTCCTGAACCCGAAGCACTCCCCACGCCTCCATGGTTCTTGGATAACTTATCCGAGGATTCACTCCCCAATCCCCACAATTCCCCCGCACATTGCCATATGGAAATTTTCCACCCAACTACCACTGGTACTCCTTAGTACTTTGATATTTGGTTTATGTCAAGTGAACCATTGCCATCTCACTGCATCGTTCCCCATGTTGCTTCACCAGAATAACACCACATGGCGACAGTCACCGATATGGCTCTGTTAGACCCCTTGTATTCCCGCCAGTTTCATTGTGACGAGGACATACTCAAGGAACTAAGCACCCCCGACTATCCATGGGATGCACTCCACCATCAAGCACTCTTCTTTCCATAGGACGCCTCCACGCTTCCTACTCCACACCCCATGTACGCCGTCGAAACCAAAGGCTTTATCCCATCAGGGCATATCGACTGGTTCAACAACCCCATTCCCGCCCCTGATGCTTTTGAAGAAGGAAACATGGCCAACATTTCCCCAACCACCAAACTCAATATTTCCATCAAAAGATGAGTTGTTAAGGAAATCACCATTGGCGCCGCTTGCACTCCTCAAGAAATCACCGCCTACAAAGCCCTCTTCCATGAATATTGGGATATTTTTGCCTGGTCATACACATAAATGCCTGGCATCGATCCTTCTATTGTCGAACATCGCATCGACACTTGGCCTGACATTACACCCATCCGCAAAAACTGATGACAACTACACCCATCCAAAGCAGCGGCCATCAAAGCTAAGATTGACAAATTACGTGCTGCCAGGTTCATCTACCCCATCGCTTATACATCATGGGTTTCCAACCTTGTACCTGTTAACAAAAAATAGGGCACTATCCACTTCTGCACGGAATTTCATGATCTCAATCACGCATGTCCCAAAGACAACTTTCCAACACCTTTCATCAATCAAATTATCGATGACTGCGTAGGCCATGAGGCTTTGTCCTTCATGGACGGTTTCTCTGGTTATAACCAGATTCAAATCCATCCGGATGATCAATATAAAACCACATTCACCACCCCTTGGGGTACGTTTTCTTATCGTGTCATGCCTTTCGGCCTAAAGAATGCTGGCGCAACTTTTCAACGGGCTATTACATACATTTTTCCCGATCTGGCTCATATCATTCTTGCATACTTGGATGACCTCACAGCTCGATCCAAGAAATGCACCTGACATCTTGATGATTTACAGATCATCTTCTAACGGTGTCGTCAGTACAACATCCGCTTGAACCCCCTCAAGTGTGTATTCTGCGTTACCATAGGACACCTCCTCAGATTCATCGTTTCCCAAAGTGGTATTACCGTGGACCCTCTCAAAGTCTAGGCCATAACCGAGATTCCACCCCCATGGACTTTATGCCAACTACAGAGCTTACAAGGAAAAGCCAACTTCTTATGGCGATTTGTCCCAGACTACGCCACTCGAGCACATGGTTTCCTTCACTTACTACAACACGACATCCCATTCCATTGGGATGAACAACCCAACAATCATTTAACGATCTTAAAATGGCGCTCTCCAACGCCCCTTTAATTAGTGCACCCAAATACAATCGCGACTATATCCTCTACATCTCAGCATCAACTATATCAGTAGCAGGATTTCTTGTCCAAATCGGTGACGACGATCATGAACATTTCATTTACTACATTAGTAAAAACCTCTCAGGCCCCCCCTTGAAGTATAAACATGAAGAGAAACTCACCCTCCCAGTCATCCTCACAGTCCAGAAACTATGAAATTACATTCTGCTTCGCATGACTAAGGTCATAGCAGATTCCAACCCTATGCAATACTTGCTTAGCCGTCGAAAAATTAATGGAAAATTTGCCTGATGGATCGTCATCCTTCAGGAGTACGATCTTGAATTTTGAACACCCAAGAGTAAGAAAGCTCTCGTCCTCGCCGAACTTGTCACGACCTTCCCCTATAACACTCCCAGTACCCTCGTCAATACCTACTTTCCCGATGAACATATCTTCTACATCACTTCAGATGACCCTTGGTATGGAGACCTCCTCATCTACCTCTGAACCCAAAAGTTCGGTAATCACCTCTCAAGAGATGATTGTCATCATATCCACCACTAGCCCCCCTGCTATCTCCTCATCGAAGACATCTTATATCGGCGAGGAGTTGACACCATACTTCGTCGATGCTTGACTATTGATGAGGCCGATAGAGTCTTAAATGATTGCCATAGCGACACATGTGGGAGCCATCTTTCGGTAATGTCCACTGCTCAGAAGATCATCAGAGCAGGTTATTTTTGGCCTACATTGTTCCACGATTGCATTCACACCGTGAAGTGATACGAGCAATGTCAACTTTACGCCAACAAATCACGAGCACCACCCGCTCTTCTTCACCTAGTCATTACTGCAGGCCCCTTCTGTAAATGGGGCATTGACTTCATGACTTGTAATCCCCCCTACAACAATGGCCACAAATACATTGTTGTCGCAGTCGATTACTTCACCAAATGTGCTGAAGCTAGGCCCACCTTCAACAACACTGCTGACACTGCAACACATTTTTTCTTTAATCAAGTCATATTCCGCTTCGGAGTCCCACTCCAACTAGTTTCTGATCACGGGAAACACTTCGAGAATGAGATTTTTGTTGAACTCTCATCTCGTTTGGGATTCTCTCATGACTTTGCCTCACCCTATTACCCTCAATCTAACAGATAGGTTAAAGCAGTTAACAAGGTCCTTAAGACCATGTTACAGTGCACAGTTAATAAACATAAGACCAATTGGCATCATATGTTATTTTCTGTGCTATGGGCTTACCGAACGGCTGTGAAAAAAACCACCGATTTCACACCATTTCATCTAGTCCATGGGGTTGAGGCCACTTTTCCCATCAAGTGCGAAATTCCCACCCTACACACCACAATTGAGCTGTTACCTGATACTGCTCCACTGGAACAACGCTTTCTGCACTTAGAGTCTCTGGATGAAGATCGTCGCTCTTCATTACAGAACAATGAGGCAGTGAAAAAATGGTCAAAAGCTACCTTTGATCGCCATGTCAACCTTTTCTCATTTCACGAAGGTGACCTCGTTCTCGCTTATGATATCACTCATGATACCTTCGGTCATGGTAAATTTGAGTCACTCTGGCATGGCCCCTACATCATCCAACATTGACTCTCGAAAGGCACCTACATCTTGGCCTCTCCCGAAGGCCTCTCTCTCAAAGAACCCATCAACAGGTTATACTTAAAGAAATTTTATTCCTAAGCGTAGTCTTTCTACTTTAGGTTATTTCTTTTATAGTGTTTTTAATCTTTTTTCCCTCCCTCACGTCTAAAATATCATTTGTGCTATTGAAAGATGCATCTTCCACTGGCCTACCACATCGGTTACGCTAACGGCGCCAACTATTGGACACAAAATCTCGCTTCGACAGCTTGGGCCCTCTACACCCCATCTCACGAAATGATCCACTCTAGCGGCATATGCTTGGGTTATTCTACCAACAACCAAGCCGAGTACGCTGCTGTCATTGGCCTCCTCGCTGATGCACACCATCATCGTATTCGTCACCTTAGCATCTTCCTCGACTCTCAACTAGTCGTCCTCCAGCTCAACAATGTGTACCGCGTCCGCGATCCTTGCCTCTTTTGCAAATACCTGTAGGTTAGACTTTTATCTCGACATTTTGATTTCATTACATTTACACATATTCCAAGACAATTGAATCAAATTGCAGATAAATTAGCTAATATCACATCAAAATACCTCTACACATACATAACCATATCAAAACCTGTCACAACATATATAGATTAGACATCATCAAAAAACACATGTAAACATCACATGATCTGAAAATGTATACTCATGTATATATAAGTCGGTCCATAGTGCCATCCAAATGTTTACATACACAAATACAAGTATCCGTTGGCCAGTGAAGCACCTCGGTACAAAATGGGCTCACCAGCCTATATAAAAAAAATACAACAATACATAGAACACCAATCAAGGTGCCTCTAGAGCACCACCTCCTTCCCCTCCCTCAGGCGGTGGTCTCCCACCCACTACTAGTCCCTTCGGATCCGGAGGTAACTGTCCGGTCATAGCAGCACCTGCTAATGCTGCTCGTCGAACCATGGCCTACCACGGTGGTGGAATACCCACACATTTCTCTAGGATACCCTCATCCTGGATGTGCGACCACATGCCCTCGGGCACACCCTATAGCACCGCCTCCAGGCAGTGATGAATATCCTCAAAATCTGCTCCGGCATCATCCGTAGGAGCATGTTATGGCCCAACACCTGGGTCATCAAACCGACATCTCCTCGTTGCTCTCTCTGCATCAACTGGTATCACCTCTATATCCTCACATCATTGTCTCTCTCCTACTTGTGGCCCTCCCCGCGACGGTCTCCCCGACTCCTAGCAAGCTGGCTCTCTCAACAACTCAACATCGCGCCCACAAGGTGCAACATTTGCACATACAAACAACCAAACGATAGTATCAACATCTATACCAAATACATATGTCATGCTATCGCAAACAAATCTATATATCCAAATTCATAAACATACCTCGGTGATCAAAAACCTCCCCAAGAGGCAACACCATGTCCGAATCATCCCAGAAGTCAACACCAGCGTATGGGAACTGCAATATCACCTGTGGCATCTACCGCCACACCTGTGTCTTCTCATCTGTAAAGAAGTGGCCGCCCTCACCACCACTGTGGCGAAGCAAAATTTTTGACCACCACCTCAGTCGCAGCTCTCGTGCCCCAGGAGCGCCCAATAAAATCCTAGGGTGCAACATAGGCACCCTCTCCAAAAACCAGGCCACTAGGATGGACCCAAAAGCAAACTCTCCTGTATCAGTGAATCGACAACGATCCAACTGTGCTACCATCCTGGCATGCAGCATAAGCCCCTAGGCGAAGTGCTCACCGACTAGTACCCTCTCCATCACATACAACTAAACACCACTAATCCGCTGAGTCGCAATGGACCCATACACTCTCACAATCATTGCTATTATACAGTGATGCGCTAGAGCATCCATCACCCCAATTCTCACAACGGAGCTCGACATAAAGTTTTCCCCCGAACAGAACCTTCAGCCCACTGTCACTAGCACCACATCCCTAGGTAACATCGGCTCTGCCGGTAGGGGTGTTCCCCGAAAAGGGAGACCAGTCAAAAAATATATGTCCTCCATCGCAGTGAAGGCAATCTGCTCTCCCTACACCAAAAATAAATGCAGGTCCAGACTCCACATCTGGATAAGAAACTGCAGGAGATACTCCTATGCTCGTATCAACGGGCACTCAAAGAACTTTAGTAGCCCACAGGCTGCCAAAGTAGCACGTACCCTGGGCTCCTCAATAGCCACAACATCCCTCATCTAAGACTAGTCCCGCTCTCGCTAGCTGACTAGAATCGTGCACAATGATCACCTGCAACCACATAAAACAGTCTTAGGTCAGTCATATTGACCATCCAAAACATTAAAAAACAAGTTTTACACCCGTCAACCTTGCCTCCAAGGCGCAACTGTTTAACCCACAGGTGCACACACATACGCGCCTGATCACTCCATAGGCACGCACGTATGCACGCCTGTTCACCCCAGATGCATGCACTCAGACGCGCCTATCCATCTCACAGGCGCGCCTGTTTACCCTACATGGGCGTCTCCATGTGCCCCTGTCACAAACGCAGGCGCTCATCAAAGCGCGCCTGCCCACTACACAGTTGCGCACCTGTGCGCGACTATCCGAAAGGCAGACGCGCACTTGTGCATGCATATTCTTGGATCTCTCGTGCAATTGTGGGCCCACCTCCCTAAAAACCCCTGTATAGCCCTCCGTACAGCCCCTGCCCAAAATTAGAAACCCTAATTCTATGTAGGATGATCAGACTACTAACTTGAATCTTGCTAAATCTGGATCAACTGCCTCATTCTCCCGAAATCTCCAAATCTCCTCTAAATACCTCTTGTCCAGTCACTCTACCAGCAAGTACAAATGAGGTGGTAATGTGGGCCCTACAACTATATATAGGTCTTTTCGCCAAACTTCCAAACTCCATTCCGGGAGCTCCAGGTGTCCATTCTTCGATCCATTTTCAGCCACAAGATCAACATCCCGTCATCTACATCATGACAGTCCCCAGGATACTTTTTATCCTAAGCCCCTAGGGCACCATTTTTTCATACCCCGTTCAGGTACACATGCTCATGTTCAAAGTTATCAAATAAATGATCGTACGTTCAATTCTCTTCAGATATTGTTCATGTCGGGTATTTGGTTTTCATGTGTGTAGATATTTGGTCATCATACACCACCCCTTTAGGTATATAATCAACACTGGCATGTAATCATTCCCTCTGAATATCACTTGCATCTCCAGTCACACCCTCTATCATTTACCTCTAGGATCCCCATCTCCGGCTCTTTAGTACCAACACCTCCATTTGCATCTTCGGTACTGTCACCTGATAACACTCTCCCCCACATGATTTGTCCCATTCATAGCACCCTTTTTCACATTGACACTCATGTTGTTTTTCAAACCTTTAGGGATGGGAGTCCTGATAGTCTTACATCATGTCGCGAATTAGCCACATACTCCTTCTCCTCATTTTTCTATCTTTCCCACTGGACTCCCAGATTATCTCTTCAAGGTTATATTTTGACTACACCTCCGCAGTATCATGAACCCTCCATTTCATCCACAATCAGTTTGGCCCTCTGCAAATTTCCCTTCATTTCACCTACCTCATACAAAAACCCACCCATAGGGCCCCCACCCTCCACCATTTCTCCACACAAATGGCGCCCTCACCGGCCCGACCATTTTACATTGGGGCACCCATTTCTATATTTGTACACTCATCCCAACTTATTCTTTATTTATTGTACAAACACCTTTGTTTCCAACATTTACATTACCTTCTTGTCGTTGTCACCTTTGGCGACCTTCTTCCCTTTTTGGAAAACGCAACCCCTGTCGCCCTTTGTTTTGGGCACTCCTTATCATCTACCCTTATTGACATCATCCATATTCTCTGAGTATCCCACATGTCACTTACCTCTTCCCTATGAGTTTGTTCACTTTGTCCCACCTCTGGCACAACTTATCCCCCGTCTTGTTGTCCCCCTGACACTCGACTTAGTTGAATGATTGCAGCCACTTATACTTCGCATATACCCCAACCATGGGAATTATTGAGTCTCCATACCTCTTGACTTCGACCATGTACCTCCTTTAGTTCATCATCTCACCTAGTAGATTTCACGAAGCCCTTTGCTTTTGGGAGTCGCATCCCCCTTGTGTCGACATCGACATAGTTTCCCAGAAGGGAGACAATATCTTGATTCTCATTACCTTTCCAATGAGAGATCTTGGATGGCACAGGGAAAACCACAATTGCTCCCTGCTGTCGTTGACCCCTGTAACATTCGACATCAACACTTTCTCATGTTATGATGGGTCTTACTTTGCAACTATTGTAGTTATTTCTTATATTTTCCGAATACCTATGAACTAGGCTGGGCTATCAATGCCTACATAATCCATGATATTTCTTACAGATATTACTGCCTACTGTTCAAATATTGTTCCTCCGCATAATTGTCTTCTGCCTTTATCACAACCGCCCCTGAGGGTGCTGCAGTTGTCTACATCAACACATCATTCCTTTTTTGAGTTACATGACACGAGCATGGGGCATGCTCGCCTCGTTTGTATACAGTTTATTTTTATGCACCTTATGGAAGGTTGGGTTCTACAGGTTCCCTTCTACCTCCAATGGGTAGCTCTTGATAACCCCACTATCGCTCTCTCTTACAATGACACTCTTAGTAGAAGAAACATTGATGGATTTCGGCCATACGTATGCTCCTAACCTCATCCATCAGGGGGCATCTGTTATCACTGAAATTTCATTCGCAAATGGTTACAAGAATTCAGCTTCGCCAAACAGTTATGAGGTCACCCATGGACCAATATTACCACAAAAGAATTTCCAAAGGGTCAAAAAATATGCAATCAATGCTAAAATTAAAGGGTGTTATGACGACAGAGGGAGCACATGCACATGCGCGCAAAAAAAATGCAGGAATCATGCACATGCGCTCGATGCACGAATGTTGTCGTAAAAAGCCGCGCACCTGAGAAATGACACATTTATGAGAGTGGTCGGCCTCCCACCCACTTCTGGTTCAGCTTCCAAGTTGATTTGACACTGAAATCTGGACTGGATTCGACTGGGTGGCTAGTCAAAGCCCTAGAAATGCCCTAATTATCCTCTTTACACACTACAAACCGGTTGCACAATACCTCAAAGGAATTCTATAAAAAGGCCATGGATGCACTTCATTTTTCAAGGAATTTCATAGCAAAGTTATGCTGCCACTATTCTCTTGAGGAATATCCTATTCTCATCAAGAGTGTATTATCATCATTGCATTGGGCAATCCATCTCACCCCTTGAGTGGATTTGTTTGGAATGCTTTCACCATTTTCATTTTCAAAGAAGAGCTTATTTGTGGGGGTCCAAGAGCCCTCCCTTGGAGGAAGAAGGGACTCATAGTCCTCTTTCTTCTTGGTGTTTTCTTTCACTAATATCAACCTTACCATTGGTGACATGGGTCTTATTGTTTCTTTTGTCCTTATGTCCCTATGTTCATTAGTTTAGTTGTTGTTTAATTTCTTAGTTTAATTCTTAGTTGTTCTTTTATATTCTTTCTCTAACCCTTTTCCTTACAGTTGTCCTGCTTAGCAAACCCAACTAAGCTTGCAAGCACCTCTATTTTTCTCACTAAGGTGACGAAAGAGGCGCAACAATGTTATCAATGGATGTGTTGAACACGTTAGTTGCTTCTCATTCGACGTCCCATGCATCAAGTGTCGTTTCATAGAGCACTTTGGCTCCTTACCAAGAATTTCCTTGGGGCAGAGGTAATGTTCATCCATCGTCCCCATTTTTCGAGAGCGAGGCTTTCCCGTCTTTCAGCTCTAATCCCGCTGGGGGTTGGGGTGCTTATATGGGTAGAGGATCTCAATACGCTAGTATTTCCTCCACTTTGACCCTATTCACATTGTATGGTGGGTTCGGGAGTAACCCTTTCACCTCGTATGTAGTTTCGGCATGGGGAAATACCTTCCCAGGTCAATCCATTCCTATGCAAGAACATTTCACCTCATAAGGGACACTGTTGGGGGGTACCCCTCTCCAAGGCCAATGGAATCCCACACAAGGGATGTAGAAAGGGGGCAACCCATTTCCTAGTCAGTTTAACCCCATGCTTGGAGTCTTTCATGCACAAGGAGGGTCTAGTGGGGCAACCCTAGTTTTCTCGTCGGGAACTAGATAGGTGGAGGTTTTCTTCCATTCAACCAGAGTTAACAAGGTTTTATCCAAATCCTTGGTCCTTCTGCGAACTCTTTCTAGGAACCTGGTGCCAGCTACAATCAAGAGTCTTCTTTTCAATCTGTTAGCCAGTCGATATTGCAACCTAGGCTACCATCTATGGAAAAACTGCATTTGCTAGACCTATCCAAGTTGTGAATGACCCTATTTTTCATCATCCCAATTGGACTATGGTCCAAACCAAGTTTCCTTCATACATACCCAAATTTGAAGGAGAAATTGGTGAAGATCTACAGGACCATATGATGACATTCAATTGTGGTGTTCGTCTAATTCATTGAATGACGACTCGATTCGCTTACGTCTTTTATAGTTCACTTTCACTAGAGGTGCTACCAAGTGGTACATAGAATTAGAAAGGGAGAAATACACAATGCTTGGTGACTTATCCATGTTTTTTCTTAACCACTTCCAACTCTCTGTTCGGTATGATGTCGGTATAGAACTGCTATCCAACTTTGAAGAAGACAAGGCTATGCAAATTTCTGATCACATTTGGGAATGGAGGAGGCAAAAGAACTTGATAAAAGCAATAGTTCCACCATAGTTTCTACTGGAGTGGTTCTTGAAATACTTAATCACGTACATTTCAAAGGACGTTGTGACTTGATGATTATTTTTAGAAGAGAAAGCAACTTTTAGGGTGCAGTAGTTAGAGATTATTTACTCTCAATCTGGATTGCTCTATGAGACTATGCTAGATGTTTCAAGGTCTACTCTCGACTTGAAAAATCCAAAGTCAACTCCACATTCCGATGGAATTTTGGGTTCCGCACAAAGTAAATCTGTAGATATGGTTACAAACGAGATGCAAAACTTGGCTATCCAACAACCTATGGCTGGTCCAGCCCCTAGTTCGACCACCCTCGTCACCTAGTTGTCGGATGTAAATTATGTGCACTCGAATACTCAAAAGGGCCCTAAACAAACTAGAGACAAGAAAATAAAGGGTAAGAAAGGTGGTGGGGGAAATAATAATAAATCTGATAAGAATGTTGAGAGGGAAAAACATTTAAAAAGGAAGGCAAAGTTCCCTTGTAAGCTTTGTGGGAATGATCATCCTAAAATGGAAGAATCCCAATGCCTTATGAAGTTAAAAAAAAAAAAACAACTCCTCGTTGTGTTGAACAACCCTTTCCCATAAGGGAAGAACTTGCAGGGTGGTTCTTCCAACTCCAACCAACAAGGGGGCAAGTCAAATGCACCCCATACAGATGGATACGATGGAGTCGTGAGAATTCTTAGTCATACGAAGCTACTGAACATCGACTTGTAGACTAGAAATCATGATTATAGTAACCCAGAGTAAACAGACAAAGGGAAAAAAGATTTAGGGGATCGGGCGCCTCTACACATAGAGAAACTTGAGAAAGAAATAATTCCATGTATACCTAAGGGTGTATACAAACGAACAATGTACAACCCTAATGTGAGAGCCATCCCCAACTATTCTATTTTTGAATATTTGGCTCAAACCCTGTGTGCAATATCTTGTTTAGAAGTACTCCAAATTTTCTCAGCCCAACGCGTCACATTGTTGTCTTCCACAGGAGCCATTAATTTTGCTAGTCAGCTCGTGATGAAGTTAGATGCCACTGATGTTAAGCCTCGTCTTCCCTATCATGTTTCCTTCCATATCTACATCATTTATAATAATCGTCTGATCCAGAGGACTGTCATTGATGAAGGGGATTCGATGCGTGTAATGTCACTGTCTTGTTGGAAATCTATTGGTTCTCCAAAGCTTACCCCTTCCCCAACTCTCTTGACGACTTTTGATGGATGATCGTTCCGACCCCATGGTCTTATTTCTTCTTGTCTAATAAATTTAGGAGGAAAATCCGTCTGTGTAGAGGTTGAAGTAGTCAATGCGTCGCTCGACTATAACTTGTTACTTGGTAGGATTTAGTCTTATTCCATGACAACAATCATCTTGTCGGTGTTTTGTGTTATATTCTTTCCCCATGATGGAATAATTGTAACCATTGACCAGGTGACTTCCAACCTTTCTGAAGTTGCGACTAACCCAGGATCCACAATTCCATGGATTGAAAAATCTCAATCGGCTGCTAAGAGTATTGATTATGTGATGTATCCTTATCTCATGGGATGTATTCGGTCTACCCCAGTTGGCTATCAACAGTTGAGTCCACCGAATTTCGCTTCAAGATTCGCTTTGAGTCCACTGGATTTCGCTTCGATATTTTATTAATTTAGACCATCTTATTTACATGATCTGTGGACATTACCCTCGCCATGTGATGTTGGTAAACAATTCATTAACACTAGGATAGACATACCTTTTTCTGCAGTTGAGGTCACTTACCAAGCCATTCAATAGGCCACTATAGACCCCGATCAAACTCCTTCATTGACAAAGGATGATGATATTTTCTAGGATCCTATCTGGGCTCTAAATTCTTCAAATTCCCAAGACTGTCTTGTCACTATTTTTCCCTTAGACAAAGCTATCATTAAGGTAATTATTGGAGCTGAAAGGCCATGAAAGGATATGCATCATAGATCATATTTCCTCCCCAAGATCAGTTTTATGGAAAATGGATAATTAATTCAGCTGTGAGTAGGAGTGTCGATCATATGGTGAAACCCTTGGCCATACATGGTGTGTACGCCAAGGGGAACATGGAAAATATCTCAGAAATAGTCATGATTAAAATTTATAAGAATCCTGACATCATTGAAAACGTCTTCATTGGAGCAGAGGGCTCTCAAGATGATATTTGTCAATATATGATGATTTTTAAAGAGTTTTGAGATGTGTTTGCTTGGTCGTATGAGGATATTCCTGGAATAGATCCTTGGATAGTTCAACACAAGATTCAAACCTATGAGAATGTCAAACCGATTCGATAAAATTTGTGATCAATAAATCCTAGGAAGGAAACAATGATTAAAGATGAGGTAGAGAAGTTGATCAAAGTTGACTTCATCTATCTAGTCCCTTTGACTGAATGGGTTTCCAACCTAGTTCCAATTGATAATAAGAAAGGCATGATTCACATATCCATGGATTTATGGGACATGAACAAAGATTGGTCGAAAGATAACTTCCCCATGCCATTTATTGATTAGATTCTAGATGAGTGTGCGAGAAGTGATTTTGTTTTATTTATGGATGGTTTTTCTAGATATAACCAGATTGAGATCCGACCGAAATACCAACACACGACAACTTTCATATGTCCATGGGGAACTTCGCTTATAAGAAGATGCCTTTTGGAATTAAAAACGTTGGTGACATGTTTTAGCGGGCCATGATGTTTGCCTTCCATGATTTGAAGGAAGTAATGGAGGCCTATTTGTATGATCTTACGGCTCATTCGTGGAAAAGAGTTGAACACCTGTTACACCACCACCTTGTTTTCGAAAGGTGTCATTACCATCGAATCCGATTGAATCCGCATAAGTGTATTTTCGCGTGACTTCTGGACTTTTTTTGGGATTCATCGTTTCGACAAAATGGATCATGGTTGACCCCTTAAAGGTTGAGGAAATCACTCAGTTTCCTCCCCCACATACAATATGACAACTTCAAAGCCTACAAGGAAAGACAAATTTCCTTCGACGGTTTGTGCCCAACTATGCCAATATCATGAAAGGCTTCATGCGACTTTTGAAGAAAGGGGTCCCATTCTATTGGGACAAAGAAACACAATGTTCTTTCGACGCATTAAAGAAATCCTTAGTTTTGACTCCTTTTCTAAGTCCCTTTGATTATAATTGAGACTTTTATTATATTTGGTGGCAGTCGAATCCTTTTGTTAGGTCCTGATATTAAGTACTCTTATCTGGAGAAACTAGCCTTGGCAACATTTCATGTTTTCCAACATCTTCATCATTATATTTTGTTGCATAAGACAACCATAATCTCTGTTGTTAATCCATTTCAATATGTTTTGACTCGGCAAATTGTCGGCGGGAAGTACAACAAATAGATTGTGGTTGTTGGGCGCATGCCTATTTTTTAGAAGGAAGTCTATGTTGGGTGTAGGACTATTGTGACAAGGAAGTCTATTTTGGGCACACACCTATTTTTGGAGAAAGATTTGTTTTGTGAAAGACCTATTTTTGGAAAGGAATATCTAATTTTGGAGCACGCGCAACAGGTGGCAAGAAAGTAGCATGCAGAAAAAGAAGGAAAAGCAACATGGCGTGCAGGAAGACAAGCCTAACCATGATAGGGTTAGGGTTTTTGACAATATTGTAACAACTATAAGCCATAAAATAGTATAAATAAGGACCTAGGAGGTCTAGGAATAAGAGAGAAAAAGAGTGATAAGATCATAAGAGAGGGATCATCATAACAAAGAGAGTTGATTATGATGATTTTGTGGGTTGTTGATGATAATAATTCTTGTATAAGAGTCGATTAAGGTAGTATTTGAGGGTTAGGTCATAGGCTGAGGAGCCTAGTGTGATATATTCAGCCTCACAGAGGGTTCTTACCCTCAATCTTGATTGTATTACGAAAGATGTAATGCGCGCAACTGAAGATTATGAAGCAAAATAAATAAAAGAGTAGAGAAGCCATATATTTATGGATGTAGCCCCAAGAGGGGGTGAACCACGGTAACCCTTGTGTTTTGTGATATTGTTAACGAATGCTTACTTTCTATTGATAATTAGCTTATGAATGAATGGTTAAAGTAGCTATATCATCATGCATGCATAGCTTTAAAGATGAATAAATCATAGAAGTAATTGAATGGTTAACAAGGATAATACATAACGAAGAAAGAACACAATCACAAAATCCCACTCATTCCTATACTGCAAACACTTGAGTATTGCAGTCACCCATAAAAACTATCTCAAGTGAGACTTTGTTGTGCACCTTGTACATGGCATTGCCTTCTGTTTTACCGGGAGGGTCGATAGTTTTTGAGGGTTTTGTTGGAAACCTATTGAGATCCGAACCTAGGTCATCCCAAGAAGAAGGAAAGAAACCAACAAATGGTTTTGTTGTCAGGAAAGACACAACAAACCTCGGTGCAGAAAGAAGGAGAGGAGATAGTACAGTTGGTAGTGCAAGGCAGGGACACATTCACAATCACTCGCCAAATGATGAGAATGGATCAAGAGACTACATAGAAAACCATGGGGGAAATTGAGAAATTTGAAGTAGTCATGGCACAGATACCCACCAAGGAATTATACAGACTCCAGGCCAGTATAATGCCAGAAGTACAATCCAGAGTCCGCGCGGATGCGACTAACTTGGAGGTCGGTAGGGGAGTCGTCGAAATGTTGCAAATCACCTGCTACCAACTAACCTCGGAGAACGAGGAGGAGAAAGAACACGCTAATAAGTTAGAACAAGAGATAAAAGCGGTGTACGACTGCATCCTAGACAACACGCAAGCACTAGAGTGGAGCGCAGAAGAAAAGATAAAAAATATTTCATAGATGATTGAGGGATATAGGCAGGGAATCGAGGAGCTAAAATAAAATATTAATCCCATGAATCCTCCCGAGGTTTGAGAACAACGAGAACAACAATCTGCACTCTAGATAGCGGAGATGGAAAAATAAGCGAGGGAAGCAAAAGAGTTGGTTGAAAGAACTACGTAGATATGGATCATTTTAGAAGAGGATGGAAATGTCCAATAGTGGGACCAAGAAGAGGAGAAAATCAATGCTTCCATACATGAGTTAAAACAACGTAAGAAAACAATGAGCACCATGGAGCGCTTGAAGGGCACCCAAGAAATGAAGACTCTACATACATAGTTAAAGACATCGCAAACGAATAAGCAAGAAAGACAAGCCTAATTGTAACCTCTCCAAGAACAAGCAACACAGATGATTGCACATTGTTATGAACATAAATATACATATATCATAGATATTCATAACATAATAATTAATAAATAATAATTATTAATAATGAAAAGTCATGTCTCAAAGGACATGACTATTGGTAAAGGGCACCCTTGCATGGGTATATAAACGAGCCATCATTCTCAATTGTAATCATCATATCTTATATCTTATCTATTCATTTATTATTTACAATCCTATATGGATTACTTTGTTATATTCCAAGTATTTTGGATAATTCTTGTGTAAGCGAACTTTGTTCATCTCATTTGGTATCAGAGCTGCATTTTTCTGATCCTGGCCTTTGGCCACCCTCTTTATCAGATCTTTTCTAATCCAGCTTTTAGCCAAACCCATTGTTTCAGAGTTTCTCTGAAAAATCTGGTCTTTGACCACCAACGGGGCCTTTGGCCAAGAAAAAAATTAAATTCTAAAAAAAAAGAAGAATAAGTACATAGAATATATATATATATATATATATATATATATATATATATATATATATATATATATATATATATATATATATATATATAAAAAAAAAAAAAAATACATATATATAAAAGAAAAAAAAAAATTAAAAAAATATTAAAAAAATATATATTATATAATATATATTTTTAATTTAATTATAAAAAAGAACCAAAAAAATAAAAATAAAACCGTAACCTTTTCTTAAAACCCCCACAGACCCGTAACCCCCTAAGACCGCACCCCCTGCAATCTCACATCCCCGCAGACCCCTGTATCTCACCCCGACCCCACTTTCGTCTCCCACTTACCCGTACCCTGTTCATTCCCTTCCGCCTTTCCTCCATGTTCCATGTCTCCCATACCCTTAAGAAACACACGACACTTAAGAGAGGCATGTTTTCTATACACGTGAGCTCTGAGATATATTACTAAAGATATATTGTGGGTTGTCCTCCATTGAGAGTTGTCTATACACTGGAGATAGCTTTAACTGATGTACACTGAGAAAACAAGAAGAATGCTCAAGAGGTCTGTATGCTCGACTAGACGGGGCTGGTGAACATTGCCATTCCTTTGCGTGGAGAGAAAGACCGTGGAGGTGCGAAGCCGCAGACGTGTGAATCTTGAAACTTGCGATTGAGTAACCTTGGGTTACCTCACATTGATTGTTGGATTATTTGAGTATGGTATCAACTCATTGATGGGTGTTGGATCTGATTTATTACCGAGAGCCATCGCTCCTATTTTTTGAGAACCTTGTAGAGCCATAGGAGCCGAATGCTGGAACATTGCTGTGGTCCGTCTACCAAGAGTTTGAGAAGGCGTGGTGAGAGCGTTTGCACCGCTGTCCCATTCGACTGCTGCCTGTAGCCTGTCCCTTCCCATTCCATTCAACCCCCCCCCCAAACCTTCCCCTTCCCTTCCGGCCCTTCCAACCCATCGTAACCTGCACCCTTTCCCTCCCCCACAGTCCACGCACCCTGTAACTCCCTTCCGTACACCATTGTCCCACACATCCGTTGTCACCCACTGACCTTAAATTGACTCTTGATTGTTGACCATACACTCATTACACTCTATTAAATCCACTACCGTGACTTTTCAAAAAAATATACGTGCCCCTTAATATCTCATCAAATTGAATTATTCACTTTATGAATAAAGTTATTTATTTAATTAACTTAATTAAATTAAGTTACTTTATTTAAATACTTTATTTGACTGACTTATTTAATTAAAGTCATTCACTTCATATAAAGTCACCTTAGCATTAAATTGAACCACAAAATCAAAAGTGAAACATTCTATCGGATTATTAAAGGTGCACTTATAAAGAGAAAAGAGTACTTTTAAGGGTTCAAAAATCAAATCAGAAAGTTTAATTCAAGTATTTAATAAGGAGGTTTTTTGGTAAGATAATATTAAATTATTTTACATTTAATTTAAAAGGTTATAAAAAAAAAAGGCACATTTGCTTTAAAAAAAAAAAGTACAATTCAAATGGAAGGAGGAAGATTCCCTCATACTTATAAAAAATAAGAGGATCCCTTATTAAATGTTAATGGGATTATTTAGGGAAATAATATCACTACCCCTGCAATTGAACACAAGGAACACAGGGAACACGGGAGACAGGGAACACGGAGGAAGGGCGGAAGGGAACGAACAGGGTACGGGTAAGTGGGAGACAAAAGTGGGGTCGGGGTGAGATACAGGGGTCTGCGAGGATGTTAGATTGCAGGGGGTGCGTTCTTAGGGGGGTTACGGGTCTGTGGGGGTTTTAAGAAAAGGTTACGGTTTTATTTTTATTTTTTTGGCTCTTTTTTATAATTAAATTTAAATTTTTTTTATATA
>JZKD02S0030376.1:85954-111633 GCA_000966675.3 Picea glauca
TTGGGATCTCATACCACCAATTTGAAAGAATTTATACATGCCACATTCTCAGAGCACTTGTTTGGCATCGTCATCATCAAATACTACCCAATCAACCTCTTCGTATTCATGTTCCCTCCATTGGACAAACATCCTGAACACAAATTCAAAGGAAAATGAGTTAGTTCTTTATTTTTTCAAATTAAATCTGGGCATCTGTGACTTTATTTGATAACATGAGCTGATATTTGCACCTAGTGTTTGTACCATGCATGAACATCCATGCCTCACTCTGAGGCAACCCGCAGACGCGCAGATACATGAGAAAAAAGTGAGGCTAACCCCCAAAATTTCATGAAAAAATGAAATTAAAAGGATGAAAATGAAGAGAATGGGATGACCACTTACTTGATCCAAGCAATTGGTGTTTTTTTTGCTCCAAGCTTCGGGAATATTCAAAGGAAGTTTCAAGGGTTTTGCAAATTTGGGTAATTTTTGGGTGAAATAGTAAAAATGAATTGGTAAATTGGTAAAATAACCCTATTTTATATAAAAAATTTAAACCCACTTTCTATAGTCTGCTATTTTTTCCAAAAATCTTAACTAATGGAAACCCGCTTGTAGTTTTGTGGTCATCATTGCAGTTCTTAAAGCTATATTATGGATATTTTTGGTCCCTTGTCATCGATTGACCAAGTCTTTCTCAAGACTCTCGGAAGGTGATGTTTTCGTAATTGGCATTTAGAATAGGTTGCATCCACCTGAACTTTTTGCATTATCAGTCACCATTGTCACTTCACCCTAGGGTCAACCCCATTAACAAGTGACAAAAACTTTGCATCTGCTTAAGAACGTTGTTTTGTTGATGGTAGAGCCTACCTTCCATCGACTCTCTAGTCTAGAATCCTTTTGTATTCTGGTGCTCATGCTACAAGTGTTCCTTTAGGCTTGGGAGTCATATTTTAGCCCTGCCATGACTTTGAATTTGAAATTCATTCTTCTTACTCAATTTTCTTATGTATATTAACTATAGGAATCCCCCCATTATGGAGTCTCAATTAATCTCTTTTCAAACTCCTTAAAAATGAAAATATTGTCGGGTGAGATTGTTTTCTTTCACACTTGTTAAATGGATTTGAAAGGACGTATTTTCGACGCAAGTTTACCCCTTTTTCAGACCAAATCGACTAATTACAAAAAATGAATACTCTAGTCAGATTTATCTAGAAGAGTTCTCCTTGGTATTGTTTTACACTTTTTCAGTCTTAGGAGGCTAAATTTACAAAAACGTACATGAGGCTGAGTTCCAATTGCATTGCATATTGAATGCTCACAGTTTTAGGCCTAATGTCGGCTTTAACATGATGTTGTTGAGCCCATTGCTTATGTATTCCTATCAATTACTAGCCTTGTAATTTATGATTTTGTGACTTGACATCGTATCCCTGGAGGAAGAATTCCCTGAGTGTCTTTATCCTGCACATGCCTCCCTTGAATTGAGCATAGGTATGTTCCTTGCACTCTAGAACTATTTTTCTTGCCTATGACACTTGTTTCCTCCACTATACTATAAAATTATTTTATTCCCTTTCAGGCTTTTATAATATGAAAAAGACCAAAAATAAAAAAACCAAAAATAAGGGGGGAAAGGGTCCATCTTTTTTGTTGGCAACAGTTTTGTCGCCCTTGAACAAAGCACAATATTTGTAAGGTAGCTAGAGAGGTAGTGGGGGGGCCCAGAGGACCCATAGTGATAATCGTGGAGGTCATTCAATGTAAGGTGGACTAAGTCCACTATATTATTAAATAAGGCCCACTATGGTAGTTAGATATAATAAATGGGTAATTAGATATAATAAATATAAGAGGACTTCTTAGAAGGTTCTACTTCTAGAAGATTCCTCCTCTAGAATGTTCTTAGGTGATGGTAGCACTATATAAATGGGTTCAAGCAATGTAATGAGATAGGGAAAGCGAGGGGACCTGCCACTGATGATTGGCAGGTCCCCTCGCTTTCCCTCCTATCGATTTCAATACATATTTCTCTGGGATAGGGATATAGAGTCATATTTGGTACCTTGGGGCTTGCAATCATCAATGGTAGGTCCCCTCGCTATTGACAGTGGGACTACGTCAATGTCCCCTTCTTGAAATATTCTACCAAGTGTTCGACATCAACTCATTTATTCACACTTGTTAGATTGTACCATGGTACCTTGATTCCCATTATCATCATCTGTGGGTTGTTTCGTGTTTGTTAATGATATACATCAATTACCGATAATCAAATGGTGTCTCACTATGTTCGACCCCAACACATCTACTCATATAGTGTAGACTCGTACCACGACGGATTGTTTTGAAGACTTCGGGTGAAGTACGAGCATCACATATTTTGTGCTCCTACCTGACATATTGTACAACTCCAAAGACATTGGTACTTGCAGAGGATCAATTTGTACACTCCATTGGTCCCATATATCCTCTATTATTGATTTTGAGACATAGCTCAACTATGTATCTATTCTTGGATATGATCTACTTTCATATGTATCAACTATGCATTCCTTGTGGCCATGCTTGCTACTTCATTTTTATCACATGGATCCACTATGTATTGTTCATGTCCATGGACATTAGTCATACTTTCATATGTATCATGGATCTGCAGTGTACTTGATTTGGCGACCATGCTTACATCACTCCTGAGCATGGGTATGCCTGACTTGGGAAGATAATACTCTTACTTGATTTTGGATGACAATTTATGTTTTTGGATCAGTTGTTTTGGAACCTTCATAAGTTCACTTCATTGCATCCTCGCCTCTCAGAGTTATAATGTATTTCAGCCATCATTTTCCCCTTCTGACCTCACACATTAGGGGGCATCTGTTATAGCCCAAATTTCCATACCTATGCATTTGTGACTTTTCCTTACCCCTTTCCTAGCTTGCTAAGTAAAATCCCAAGCTTTCCTCATCAAGTCATCTAAAAAAATTCACATTTTTTGATATGTGTGGGTTTCCCTTATGCAACCCACGAACATCCATGCCTTGCAAGCTTGTAGCCCACAGATTCCCTCAAAAATCATGAAAAATAAAATAATTCCACAATTTCGGGCGGGTTTTTCTGTTGGGCTTGTTTCCTAATGTCCTTGAGCTAGTACTAAACAAATTTCAACCTCCCGAACCTATTGGGATGGTATAAAAGCACCATTGAGGGAAAATATGAGGACAAGTATGATGGTGCAAGGTTATGTTGTTGACATTTAATAAACTTCCCTAATCCTTTCATGCTATGAGTAGTATCCCCTAACCTGGAAACTCCATTTCTGGTTTTACTTCCTCTCCTATATAGACATCAAGTGTCTTCCCATATTTATTGGGTTCTATGAGGAAGAGCCTAGTTGCTGAATTGATGCTCGAAGGACTTGTGGAGGAACCTGGGCAACTGGCTTTGAAGCAGTGCCAGAAGTTGAAACAGGTTGTAACCAACTTTCATATATAATTTTCAATAATATAAGAGATCTCTTTCCCTCATGTCTTGTGTTCATTGCAATATTATATGTTGTTATTGTTCGTATATGCTTTGATTTATACACTTGATATATGTTTCTCGAACTGATAACTACCTTTTTGCAACACTATCTTGGTTTCTTATTGTAGGTTGGTTCCAACAGAGACTAGGAACTCTTCAAGAAACTTGAGGGGATCGACATCAAATGAAGGGTTTAAAGTGAAAGTCTTCTCCTTCTCCCTTCCCTTCTCTCTCCTAGTGAAAAAGTAGTTATTTCTTGTTTGCATGCTTGCTTGGGTAGATTTCAATCTTTTCATTTCAATCTTTCTATAATGTGACTTGACCCAAAGTCACAGGGGAAAAATCCCTTAATCAGAGCTTCAATGAAATCCTTCATGAGATTGCAACTATTTTTCTTACCCTAACACCTCGATTTTTCTTCAACGCATGAGATTCCTCCTTTCCAATCCTAGCTCGACTTGCAACAGTCTAAAGGATGATGCTAAGACAATCATCATGATCTCTTGTTTGGGTTTTCTAACAATCAAGTTGTTTTAGGGTTTCCATCATACCTCTGAGCCCCTTCTCAAATAATTACTTTGAAACTCTAAAGGCTTAACATACTTCTTATTTTTAACATTGTGTTTGCTATTTTTTCCAAAAAACTTAACTAATGGCAAGCTCTTTGTAGTTTTGTGGTCATCGTTGCAGGTCTTAAAGCTATACTTTGGATATTTTTGGTCCCTTGTCATCGATTGACCGAGTCTTTCTCAAGAATCTGGGAAGGTGATGTTTTCGTAATTGGTATTTAGGATAGGTTGCATCCACCTGAAATTTTTGCATTATTAGTCACCATTGCCGCATTACCCTAGGGTCAACCCTATTAACAAGCGCCAAAACCTTCTCATCTTCTTAAGAACGTCGTTTTGTTGATGGTAGAGCTTGCCTTTTATGGGCGCTCTAGTCTAGAATCCTTTTGTATTCTGGTGTTCATGCTGCAAGTGTTCCTTTAGGCTTGGGAGTCCTATTTTATCCCTGCCATGACTTTGCATTCAAACTTCATTCTTCTTACTCAATATTCTTTTGGATATTAACTATATGACTCCCCCCATTATGAAGTCTCATTTAAGTGCTTTTTAGACTCCTTAAAAATGAAAAGATTGTCGAGTGAGCTTGTTTTCTTTGACGTCTTTTCAATGCAAGTTTACCCTTTTTTCGCACCAAATGGACTAATTATGAAAAATGAATACTCTAGTCAAATTTAGCTAAAAGAGTTCTCCTTGGTATTGTTTTACACTTTTTCAGGCTCAGGAGGCTAAATTTACGAAAAATTACATGAGGTTGAGTTCCAATTGCATTGCATATTGACTGCTCGCACTTTTAGGCCTAATGTTGGGTTCAACATGTTGTCATTGAGCCCATTACTTATGCATTCCTATCAGTTCTCAGTCTTGAAATTTATGATTTTGTGAGTCGACATCGTATCCCTGGAGGAAGCATCCCCCGAGTATCCTTATCTTGCACATGCTTCCCTTGAATTGAGCATAGGTATGTTCCTTGCACTCTGGAACTAGTTTGCTTTCCCACGACACTCGTTTCCTCCACTGTACTATAACATTCTTTTATTCTTTTTTCAGGCTTTTATAATTTGAAAGACCAAAAAAAATAAAAAAATAAGGGGGGAAAGGGTCCTCTTTTGTTTGCAACTGTTTTGTCGCCCTTGAACAAAGCACAATCTTGGGTAAGTGTCTCATCATTTTGGGTCTAGTATGGATTTAGGAGATGTTTTATCACTATTGAGTTTTATCTCTCTTGGTTGGTTATTCTTCCAAATTTATGGAGTGTTTGTTGATGCCTCATGTGTCACAAATGTATCCTAGTTTATAGTCATGTTGCCTAAGTCACATAATGTTTCATGCTTTTGTAAAAGGGAAGTTTGTAGCCCGAGTCGACCATTCTGCAGTAACTCTCTGTCCTCTCAATTCAGACTTCCCATGTCTATCAAGTCTGTCTCATCATCACAACTATTTTTGTCATTTACTCGTGCGAGTATGGAAGGTCCCCCATGACTTCTTGCTGGCATGTATTCTCTTATCGAATCCGACACATTTATGTGAGAGTATGACCTAGAGTTTCACCCTAGGCCTATTTCCATTATTGATAGGTGACCTTGTGCCCAATAGATGACATACCATTATTTGTCGTTGACTGATCGATTTCCCTTGTGTTCTATGTCAACAAAAATCATCACACATAAGGACTTGTGCAATACCTTGGTTTCCATTTGACCCCATTGGTGGATTCCTCATCTTTTTCAATAGTCTTCATTATTGGCTACACTAAAAGAGTCTATGTCATGCACTATTCCATCTGGTCCATGCCAGAGTCGTACCTTAGTGTGGTCCTTACAATCTGTTCGTTAGAGTCCTTCCAAATCTTTGGCCTTCTGCTACCCCTCATGCTAGATGATGGAGGATGCCCTAATGCCTTCCTTCAAATAGATCTCTTCCTATCAAATTCGACACATCTTGCTCTGGGATAGGGATCTAGAGTCATATTTGGTACCTTGGGGCTTGCAATCATCAGTGGCAGGTATCCTCACTTTTGACAGTGGGAATACATCAATGTCCCATGCTTGATAGATTCTATGAGGTGTTTGACATCAACTCATTTATTCACACTTGTTAGATTGTACCATGGTACCTTGACACCCATTATCATCATCGACAGGTTGTCTCACATTTGTTAACGATATACATCAATGATCAGTAATCAAACGGTGTCTCACTGTGTTCGACCCCATCACATCTATTCACATAGTGTAGACTCGTACCACGACATATTTTTTTGAAGACTTCAGGTGAAGTACGAGAATCACATCTTTTGTACTCCTACCTGACATATTGTACCACTCCATAGACATTGGTACTTGTAGAGGATCAACTTGTTCACTCCATTGGTCCCAAATATCCCTTGTTATTGATTTTGAGACATAGATCCATTGTGTATCTATTTGTGGCTATGATATACTTTCACATGGATCCACTGTGTATTCCTCGTGGCCATGCTTGCTACTTCATATTTATCACATGGATCGAGTGTGTATTGTTCATGGCCATGAACATTAGTCACACTTTCATATGTACCATGGATCTGCAGTGTACTTGATTTGGTGGCCATGATTACATCACTCCTGAGCATGGGTATGATCAACTTGGGAAGAGAATACTCTTACTTGATTTTAGATGATAGTTTATGTTTTTGGATCAGTTGTTTGGGAACCTTCATGAGTTCACTTCGTTGCATCCTTGCCTCTTAGAGTTATAATCTATTTCAGCCATAATTTTTCCCTTCTGACCTCACACATTAGGGGGCATATGTTATAGCACAAATTGCCACACCTATGCATTTGTGATTTGGCCTTACCTTTTTCCTAGATTTCTAAGTAAAATCCCAAGATTTCCTCTTCAAGCCATCTAAAAAACTTGACATTTGTTGATATCTGCGGGTTTCCCTCATGCAACAGGCATACATCCGTGCCTTCCAAGGTTGTAGCCTACAAATGTCATAAAAAATAATGAAAAATAAAATAATTCCACAATTTTGAGTGGGTTTTCAGTCGGGCTCGTTTCCCAATGTCCCTGAGCCCATACTAAACGGATTTCAACCTCCCCAACCTCTTTGGGATGGTGTAAAAGCACCATTGAGAACAAATATGAGGACAAGTATGATGGTGTAAGGTTATGCTGTTGAGATTTAGCAAGCTTCCCTAATCCTTTCATGCTCTAAGTAGTATCCCCTGACCTAGAAACTCCTTTTTGAGTGTTATTTCCTCTCCTATATAGCCATCGGGTGTGTTCCTATCTTTATTGAGTTATGTGAGGAAGACCCTAGTTACTAAGTTGATGCTTGAAGGAATTGTGGAGGAACCCGAGCAGTTGGCTCCGAAGTAGTGCTGAAAGTTGAAATAGGTTGTAACCAACTTTCATATATAATTGATCTCTTTCCCTCCTATCTTGTGTTCATTGCAATATTATATGTTGTTATTGTTCATATATGTTTTGATCTATACACTTGATATATGCTTCTCGAACCGATAACTACCTTGTTGCAGCGCTATCTTGGTTTCTTATTGTAGGTTGGTTCTGGTAGAGACCAAGAGCTATTCAAGAAACTGGAGCGGGGATCGACATCGAACGAAGGGTTTAAAGTGAAAGTCTTCTCCTTCTCCCTTCCCTTCTCTCTCCTAGTGAAAAAGTAGTTATTTCTTGTTTGCATGCTTGCTTGTGAGGGTAGATTTCAATCTTTTCATTTCGATCTTGCTGTGTTGTGACTTGACCCAAAGTCATGGGGGAAAAATCCCTTAATCAAACCTTCAATGAAATCCTTCATGAGATGCCAACTAGTTGTTTTACTCAACGCCTAGATTTTGCTTCAACGCATGAGATTCCTCCTTGCTAATACTAGCTTAACTTGCAACCATCTAAAGGATGATGCTGACACTATCGTCACGATTTCTTGTTTGGGTTTTCTAACAATAAATTTGTTTTAGGGTTTCCAACATACATGTGAGCCCCTTCTCCAATAATTACTTTGAAACTCTAGAGGCTTAACATACTTCTTATACATTGTCCAACATTAGAGAGAGCCTCAGTGTGATTTTCGCTGAGAAGAGTTGGAGATTGGGCCATGCACAAAGCCTTCTTGGCCCCACTTTTTCAATGATTTCACTAAATCAATCTACCTTTACACCTTTGAAATCAATTATTAATTTATAAATTGGAGGTTATAATTTGAAATGGTATTTTGGAAAACTTTATTTTTAACATTGTGTTTTCTATTGGAAAAGTAACCATTATGTAAGAGAAAATCTATTATAACATCTTTCTTTATATTTTATTTTCAAAATATATCCATAAACTTATAAATTTAAATTAATTTTTTTTCCTTAAATGTTTTTTAAGGAATAAATTATATATATTAAACAAATTTTAGTTTTAAAATATTATCGTCTTAGTATTGGATTACAAAAATAAAATAAAAATATTAATTATTTGGCAAAGTGGTACATACTGCCATGATGCAAAGAGAGTAGGTTCTACTTTTGACTCTTTTTCGTGATTTTTTCAGTTTTATTTTACCCTAAATCCATGACTAATGGTTGGATGTGCAGATTTGAGTGGTTAAATTTGAATGGTTGTATCTGCAAATTTGAGTGGCTAAGTTTGTATAATCAGAATGCCCCAAAGGGTTTTTAGCATGCTAAATCCATTTATACTATGCAATTAAATTTTTTGATCCATTTATAAATATTCTTGATATAAAATATTTAAAATTTCATACTTTACATTAAAAAAAACTAAACCTCCTTTTTGCATATATATAAAAATAAAAAAAAATAAATAAAAAACAACCAAAAAATTTCTCCATTATATTAAAAAATACAATTGCTACAACCCTTATGATCTTATGTACTAATTGTTACATAATACTATGGAAAAATCCAAAAAATCTCATACCGAAACACTTGAGTAGCATATAAAACAAAGGATTACATTACTACAAGCTCAAAGCTCAGAATCATAAATCCGAAAAAACATCTAACAAGGATACTAGCGGAGAATCATTTTTAATAGATGTAAAAGTATTCCCTGTGGCCCTCAATGCCACTTTCCACTTTGTAAAAAGTGATCCTGCAAAACTAAGCCTCCTTAATTAATAGCTAACTTTGCAAGTTTAATCTAGTTTTATTCTAATTTATTTAAACTAATTAATGACTTTCTACACATTAATATTAAATAAATTATTTATTAATATTTACATACGGTTTAGTAATATATTTTAATATTAAATACTATTTTACCAATTTATATGTTATATATTACACTAAGTCTATAAATATTAAATATATTTAAATTAATTATTTTAACAATATAAAACTAAAAAAATTCAAAATATTTTTTGTGCTACGTGTTCAAAATTCACACTTCCAATACCACTGCAGACATGCGCATTAAATCATTCTGCGAGACCAACAGGCTTACAGAGGCAGTGGACACCTTCAAGCATCTTCTCTCAGATAAATCTGAACCCATCCCCACTCTCATCACCTGCAATCTTTTATTAAGTAGCCTAGTCCGACGACATCGACATGAATCGACATTGTCTGTTTACAGACTTATAGTTGAAGCAGACATTGTTCCAAATGTCATCACTCTGAACACTGTCATATAGCGGTCATGTCCCTAATAGGATTACATATACCACTCTCATGGATGTATTATGCAAAGAATGCACACCCCAAGAGGCCAAAAACCTATTGCAAGATATCTTTAAAAAGGTTTGACATATTCACCAGTAAATAAAAGCTTCTGTAAAGATATTGCTAAAATGCATGTTGTGAGATTCAATAATAGGGGTTTGACATATTCACCAGTAAATAACAGCTTCTGTAAAGATATTGCTAAAATGCATGTTGCGAGATTCAATAATAGGGAATGAATCATGAATTGCAATTGATAAAGTGCAGAGGTGACTTTGGTAACAATGAAGTAGGAAAGATATCTGAAACAGGTTTGGTAGCTGAGCTTGATAAAATGATCTAAGTGGAATTTCATAAGAGTTCACTTGGTGTTTAATCTGAAAACATATTTGATTTATAGTGCAGACCCCCCTTCTCTCCAAGGGTTGCGCGACCTCCCAGTCTAGGATATTTTGACTTCTCGAGCTAGAATAGATCTGTGATTCCCTATTGGAACCTTTACAATACAATTTCACAGGTCCTCTAGCGAAACCTCACCCGCGCGAACTAAAACCAGGCGTAAAGTTTCCTCCACGTGACCACCCACTGTGACCACACGCCTATCCGAAAAGACGCGTTGCGATTTTACGTGTCAGGTACATGAGTCAACCCGACTCTCCATTTTTTGAACTCCCGAAATATATCACCTCAGATCAACGGTCTCACACTTCCCTTGATTCAACGGTCTAGATCAATTCTTAACAAATTGGGATTTTGTATTTCGACTATTGAAAGGTTGTTCGTCTCCCTCCCTCCGATACACGAAATTGTGAATTCTTTGAACTCAGCTTACTTCGAATAAATGGTTCACAACCTTCCATGGTTTCAACAGCTATGATTAAATCACAATTTCTCTTTTCATGAGTTTTCATAGCACCTACCTCTAACTCCCCGATTTACGAATCAACGAAACGTTGATCTGTCGCCACGTGTTCTGCCTCAATGAACGACCACGATCATTTTGCGATTTTGGATTTCATGAAATTCACTTTGAAGGATTTCTCCTGCTCAGTCCTCCATACTTATTCTTCCTTTGAACTTTCAATTTCTGCGTTCCACCTTTGAACGCTTCAACTTTTCAAAACTTAGAAATTTTCTAAGTGTTTCCTTTCGAATCTTAGAACCACTACTCCTCCCGAGCTTCTAGAAAATGAAATTTAAAGCTCTCCCTGGTGCACACTTGCACTCTGCATCGTTTTAAAATACTTTCTAATGCCCTCCTGGCATACTCTACGCTCAACTTCCCGAGCCTTCAAACTTACAACAAGTTTGCTTCTACGCACACTCCTTGTGCTCAATATGCAAACTTTGCATATGAAATTCCCCCACTATTTCTTTTGAACTTGAGTCGAAAGGACTCCCTCACACGCACTCCTTGCGCTCAGTATGCACTCCTTGCATAACTTATAGAAGAGAAATACTTAGAGACTTATTCAATTACCCATTCTCCATAAACCTCATACATTCACAAAATACATAATAACAGCCAAACAATATCAACACTGTACAATTGAATCCATTTTCTCTGTTCTATTCATTTCAAAGAAAAAACATCTGAGGTTTTTCTACTATGGGCATCTGTTCTTCCCATTGAATCTCCTCATGATCATCTAATTCTCCTACGTCATCTTTGCTATAAGGATATAGGTCCGCAATGTTGAATATCAGTGATATCCCAACATTGTTCGTCAACTCAACCCCATAAGCATTTGCTGTAAATTTTCTAAGGATATTGCATGGTCACATCTTCTTCATCTTCAACTTATTATATGTTCTTCTTGGAAACCATTCCTTCCTCAAATGAGATGAAACTTCATCTCCCACTTCAAATTTAACTTCCCTTCTTTTCTGATCAACTCTGTCCTTATACTTATGATTACTATCCTATATCTATTTCTTAACTTGATCATGAAGTCTTTGCATTTCTGTAGAAAAATCTTCTGCTCTAGCGCTCCTGAATTCATCTTGTTTCAACTCTCTCAATTCTGAAATCCCTCTTGGTTGTCTTCCTAATACTATCTCAAATTGATTTTTTCCCATGCTTCTATTAACTGAATTGTTAAATGCAAATTCTACCTGTGCCAGAATTTGATCCCACTGACAACCTTGTTCAATGAATAAACTCCTTAACAAATTTCCCAGACTCTTGTTCACCACTTTAGTTTGTCCATATGTCTGAGGGTGATATGCTGAACTAAAATATAAATTAGCTCCCAACCTCTTCCATAGAGTCCTCCAAAAGTGTCCTACAAACTTAGTGTCCATTTTTGAGACTATACTTCTGGGCAATCCATGTAATCTCACAACTTCTCTGCAAAACAAATTGGCTATGTGTGTAGCATTATTTTTCTTCTGGCATGGTATGAAATGTGCCATCTTAGAGAATCTATCGACCACAACGAATATGGAATCACTTTCCTTCTAGTTTCTAGGTAATCCCAATACAAAATTCATACTAATTGCATCCCAAGGCTTTTTTGGAATAGGCAATGGCTGATACAAACCAGTATTTTGTCTCTTTCCTTTTGCATATTGACAAATCTTACATCAATCTACAAATTTCTTCACATCTTCCCTCATACCTGGCCAATAATACAAACTACTTAGCCGTGCAAATGTTTTTTCATGACCAAAATGTTCAACTAGACCTCCACTATGTTTTTCTTTCAACAAATTATCTCTCATTGAGCATCTTGGTATCCACAATTGGCTTCCTTTAAACAACAATCCATCTTGGATCAAATATTCTTCCCATGAATTGTTATCCCTCAAAAAAGGATTTTCATATGCTTCAGAAGCCTCCTTAAAATCTGGATCTCCCTGATACATTTCCTTAAGGTGCTCAAATCCTAAGGTCTTCACATGGAATTCTTATACAACCAAACTTCTCCTACTCAAAGCATTTGAAACTTTATTAGCACTTCCAGAAATATGTTTAATGGAAAAAGTAAAACTTTGCATGAATTCTACCCACTTAGCATGCCTCTCATTCAACTTCTCTTGCCTAGTAATAAATTGCAAAGCGTGATTATCACTATATAAGACAAACTCTTTTGGTATTAAATAGTGTCTCCATTTCTTCAAAGCTTGAATCACTGCATAAAAATCTGGATCTCCCTGATACATTTCCTTAAGGTGCTCAAATCCTAAGGTCTTCACTTGGAATTTTTGTACAACCAAACTTCTCCTACTCAAAGAATCTGCAACTTTATTAGCACTTCCAGAAATATGTTTAATGAAAAAGGTAAAACTTTGCATGAATTCTACCCACTTAGCATGCCTCTCATTCAACTTCTCTTGCCTAGTAATAAATTGCAAAGCATGATTATCACTATATAAGACAAACTCTTTTGGTATTAAATAATGTCTCCATTTCTTCAAAGCTTGAATCACTGCATAAAAATACTTGTCATATGTAGAATATTTCTCCTGAGCGTCATTCAACGTTTCACTAAAATAAGCAATTGGCCTATTATCTTGACTCGAAACTGCTCCAATGGCTATTCCACTTGCATCACACCTCACCTAAAATATCTTTCCAAAATCAGGTAAAAGAACTGGTTGTTATGTTATCTTCTTTTTCAACACTTTGAATCTCTTCTCAACCTCCTCTGTCCAATTAAAAGACTTGTGTTTCTTCTTAACAATATCCATCATGGGTGCACATATACCTCTAAAATTTCTGATAAACTTTCTATAAAAACTTGCTAAACCATGGAAACTTCTCACCTCAAATATGCTCTTGGGTGATGGTCATTCTTTGATTGCTCTCACCTTTTCTGGATCCATCTTCAATTCATTTGAAGAGATCACAAAACCTAGATATATGAGCTATATCTTCATAAAAGAACTTTTCTTCAAGTTTATTAACAATTTTTCGTGCTGCAATCTCCTCATCACTAATGTTAAATGCTTTAAATGTTCTTCCTCTGTTTTGCTGAAAACTAATATATCATCCAGATATACAATGACAAATTTACCTATGAAGTCCTTCAGTACTTCATTCATCAAAATCATAAATGTACTTGGAGCATTTTTCAATCCAAATGGCATGACTAACAATTCAAACAACCCTTCATTTGTCTTGAATGTTGTTTTCCATTCATCTCCCTCTCTCATTCTTATCTGATGATATCCACTCTTCAAGTCTATTTTTGAAAAATAGCTTGCTCCACTCAAACAGTCCATCAAATCATCCATCATGGGTAAATGAAATCTATACCTGATGGTGATCTTGTTGATAACTCTGGAATCTATACACATTCTCCATCCCCCATCCTTCTTTGGACTCAATACAGTTGGCATTGCACATGGGCTTAGAATTTCCCTAAATAAACCTTTATCCAAAAAAACCTGAACTTGATTCTTAAATTCTTCATTCTCTCGAGGTGTCAGCCTATACGCTACTTTATTTGGTAAAATGGATCCTAGAATCAAGTCAATATGGTGGCTAATACTCCTAATGGGTGGTAATGAGTGAGGCAACTCATCCACTACTATGTCTGCAAAATTCTCTAACAATTCTTGGATTTCTTCAGGAAAATCATTCATAGAAGTATTGGTAAGGATAACTCTTGGCTTCCTTACTACAATAAATGGCATTTCTTGATCTTTCTTAATCTCCTTCAAGAGTTCCTTCCCACTCATGAGAAGTATTCTTGTGCTGCTTCTTCCTTTTCTTTCTTCTCTTCTATTGGCAGTAACATGTGGGTTCTACCATATTTTTCTAAAGTGTAAGTATTCCTTCTCCCATCATGAATGACATTCCTATCAAATTGCCTTGGTCTTCCCAACATAATATGACAAATATCCATGGGAATTACATCACACAGAATCTCATCTTTATAGCATCCTATTTTAAATTCAACTTTGCATTGTTGACTTACCATTACTTGATGTCCTTTCTGCAACCACAAAACTTTATATGGACTTGGGTGTGCAGTTGTCTCCAGCTCCAACTTCTCCACCATTTTTGTAGATACTAAATTATTAGTGCTCCCACTGTCTATAATCATTTTGCAAACTTTGTCCTTTGTTTTACAAGCAGTCCAAAACAACCTTGTTCATTGAACTGAGCCTTCTATTTCCTTCTCTAGCTTTAAAAGAACTTTCCTCATCATAAGGTTCTATCCTCCTTCTGCTTCTTCTTCTTCCACATTCTTCTGAGCTTCAAAAATGTTTGATTATCCTCCTCCTTTTTTATTCCTCTCGGGGCATTCCAAAGACATGTGTCATGTCTTTCCACATGCATAACATTTAACTCCACCTCCTCTACCTCTTCCTCTTCCTCGAGGAAAATAATTTCTCCCACCAAACGGTCTTCTTTGGGAACTTCCTCCTCTTTCAAAGTGACCATATGATTTCTCAATCTCATCCTTGGTTTTCGGTTCCTTATCATAGACAATTCCCTTACCTCTATTTGAGCCTCTGCTTTTGTTTCGTTGACTCTAGTTTCTGGCCAACTTTTCTTCGGCCTTCAGTGCAATCTGATAAGCATCTTCCATTGTCCTCACAGTCATCATGCTGATCTCATCCTAAATTTCATACCTTAAGACATTTATATACCTGGAAACTTTTTCATCATCCTTATCTCTTTGTCCAGTCCTAATATTCAGCCTATAGAATTCTTCTGTATACTCTTTCATTGTCATACCCCTCTGTCTCAGGTTCTGCAACTTTCTGAATAGATTTATCTGGTAATCCTTAGGTATGAATTTACCTTCAGTTTGGCTACCATCCTATCCCAATTCTTTATCTTTTGTTTTCCTTTTCTCCTTCTCTCTACCTGCAGTTCATCACACCACAATGTTCCATGTTCTTTTAATTTGGTGACAACATGTCTCACCTTCCTTCCTTCATCGACATATTCATAGTTGAAATATTTGTCCATGGACCTTATCCATTCCAATAGCTCTTTGGAATCCAAATTACCTTCATACATTGGGACGTCCATCTTCGCTCTAGCCCCCAACTTCACAACGGTTTTCAAGAATCATTCTTCACTCGCATCTTCCCATGTAGCTTCTTCAACTTCTATTTCTTCGCTTTCTGCATCTCTGACGTCTTCAACGACAGGTGTTCTTCTTTGCACTACTTTCATCGCTTCCAACCTTGCGCGAAGCTCTCTCATTTCTCTTCCTATACCACGGTTTTCTATAGGTGGTCCTGTACGTACCCTCGGCGGAATCACTTCAAATGTTCCTAACACACTGAATACAACTTTGATCGTTTTCAGGCTCTGATAGCACTTGGTGCAGACCCCCCTTCTCTCCATGAGATACGTGACCCCCTGGTGTAGGATATTTCAACTTCTCGAGCTGGACTAGCTCTGTGATTCCCTGTTGGAACCTTTACAGTAAAAATTCACAGGTCCTTTATCAAAACCTCACCCACACAAGCTAACACCGGGCGTAAAGTTTCCTCCACGTGACCACCCACTGTGACCACACACCTATCCGAAAAGGCGTGTCACGATTTCGTGTGTTGGGTATATGAGTCAACTCGACTCTCCGTCTTTCGAACTCCCGAAGTCCTGAAATCTATCACCTCAGATCAACATTCTGAGACTTCCCTTGACTCAATGGTCTAGATCAATTCTTCGCAAATCAGGATTTCACATTTCGTCTATTGAAATCCTTCTCGTCTCCCTTCATCTGATACCCGAAATTGCGAATTCTTTGAACTTTGCTTACATCGAATCAATGGTTCATAACCTTCCATAGTTTCAACGGCTATGATTAAATCAAAATTTCACTTTTTGTGAGTTTTCACAGCGCCTACCTCCAACTCCCCGATTTACGAATCAACCAAAACCTTGATCTGTCGCTATGTGTTCTGCCTCAACAAATGGCCACAATCGTTTCGCGATTTTGGATTTTGCGAATTTCACTCTGAAGGATTTCTCCCGCTCAATCCTCCATACTTATTCTTCCTTCGAAATTTCAATTTCTGCGCTCCATCTTTGAACGCTTCAACTCTACAAAACTTAGAAATTTTCTAAGTGTTTCCTTTCAAATATTAAAACCACTACACCTCCTGAGATTATGGCGAATGAAATTTAAACCTCGCCTTGGTTCACACTTGCACTCTGCATCGTCTCAAATTACTTTCTGATGCCCTCCTGGCATACTCTACGCACAACTTCCTGAGCCTTCAAACTTACAACGAGTTTGCCTCTACGCACACTCTGCATATGAAAGTCCCTCGATATCTCTTTTGAACTTGAGTCGAGAATACTCCCTCACACACACTCCTTGCACTCAGTATGCACTCCTTGCATAACTTACAGAAGATAAATACTTAGAGACTTATTCAATTACCCATTCTCCATAAGACTCATACATTCACAAAATACATAATAACAACCAAACAATATCAACACTGTATAATTGAATCAATTTTCTATGTTCTATTCATTTCAAAGAAAAAAACATGATTACAGTAGTTATCTCTTACAACCATTACAATGAAAACTTATCTAAGGACCCAAAGCCTCTTCACTCTTCTTCCTCCTATCTAAATCTTATCACATTCTACCTTGGCAGTTACCTACCTAGCTTAATTACATGTAACCTAATGACTAATCAAGCAATTATCCTACACATGTAATATATTACAGTCATGTAAAGGATTTACAATTGTTCCGTCCTTTCAAACGATGGCTCAACTTCATAGACAACTAAATTAAATTAACAAAAAAAATCAAAAAGATCTCCACACCGCTACCAAGCTATTTAAGGTCGATTTTGGCTCCTTCGATGCATTGAGGTGTCGACTTCTCTTCCACCTCTGCTTCCTTTTGATGTGATAGCGATGCTCCTACGTCAATTTAGTATTTCGTGGGCTTCACATCTTAACAAAATGCACCAGTTGTTCAATCTAAAATGGGTTTGGTGTAGTGGTTAGTGTGTTGCAACTTGCAAAGTGCGCTCACATTAATAACAAAAATTGGTTTTCTAGTATGGTTTGTGGGTTGTCATTTGACATTGAGAAGGTGGACCTTGCAAATCTTAATAGTGGTGATTTTTGAATTAGGGAATGTTAACTCATTTTGTCACTTTTCATATGACAGTTTCTTCCAATTTTTTTGTGAATATTTTCTCTATGGTTAGTTATTCGGCATGTAGTGGGCTTTGCCGACCCACAAAAAATAAGAATGAATAGATCACCATACCTTACTTTTGTAACTGAAAAGAAATCTATTAAAGACATAAACAACATTGGTGGAGGGGATCTTTTCCTTTTTGAAAGAAGAACCAAAAGCAACCTGTGAGTTAGGGAAAGAAAATCTTGGTGAGAAAACCTTGGAGGGGGTGCCTTCATGGAATTCCCCTCCCTAAGTCATGTAAATATTCCTTTCTGCAAGAAATTTCAGTTCTATGCGTGGTTTAATGTATTGTGTTTGTTGTTAGGTGCCTCATTGCTTACAATCCCAACTGGCATTTTCTTGCAATTTGTCCCAATAATTTACTCTCAAGAACTAACACGATTGTGATAGAATGTATGTTTTTAATGTTGTTATAGATGATGGTAATAGTTTTTGAATTCTGATGTTTCCCATGGGAATTTGGATTCTTGAATTGTAAGTCTGGCAGGCCTTTCATGGGAGACTTAATAAAATTGAGAACTGTTTCATACCTCTTCTTGTGCACTATAATGCTTTATGACTATATATTTTTTCGAGGTTATCATCTTTGTGAAATCATGTATATTCTTCATCCTGCACTTGATTCTCATTTCTATTACTTTTATTGAGTCCTTTCGAATCTTGATATCTCACCTCTGTCAGTGGGTATTAAGGAAATATAAATTCGATATGCTTTGTTTAATTTGGCATCTCATATCATTTTGGCATCTCATATCGATCACCTTCCAGTTGCATTTCCCTCTAGTCAACCAGATATGATTGGTCTGGTCTGTCTATGGTCTAAAGTATTACAACTCCACATGTGTTAGATGATCATTACACTAGACAAAACCCTCAATGGAATGCCAACATTAGAATAAATTTCTCATTGCCTAGAAGATTCCTCATATTGGAGTATTATGCAGTGCTTGCTTACAGTGGATGCTCTCTGGTGTTCAAACTGCTTTAGAGCAAGATGATAACAGAAAATATCATGTGTTTCAGCTTCTTCTAGTCTAAAAAAAAAGGAATGACACTCATACATCTGTGATTGGGCTACTCATCTTTGCAGGCCTATGAGCGACTCCACGACAGAGGTAATTATTTATTGGTTTCTGAGGTACAAGCAATAGGATCATCTGTAGAATATTTATTTTATTGCTTCCAGTAGATCTCTCTGGAGTGCCATCGATCTCGGGTCTAGGAATTTACAAAAATCGAGTCAACTCTTGAGAATGAGGCAACATTCTTTGGATTTTAAGAAAAGAAAGAAAAATAGAACATTCATTTCTGTTATGGCAGAGTGTGAAGATGTTGTTTTCGTGATATTAAGGGAATGATTTGATTCAGATGATATATTTCCTTACTTGCCTATGCTATCAGTGGTTGTGCTGTGAGAATTTTCTTATGCACAACATTTGTGCATGATGCTCTAATAGTGATTTCTGAACAAGTTTGCCAACAGATCTATTTGTACCACGAATGGCAGTTTCAATTAGTCTTTCTCATAGAGATTTATACTTGAAAAGTGCTCATCTTACAATCATAATAAGGTCTCGTGCTAATTGGAAATTAGTCTTGAATCCCTACGAATTAGACTATTTATGTTATACTAGAGCATTTTTTACACCCAGTTTGATGATTTAATGCACCTGCTTGAGATATTGCATATATGTATTATGGGATCCCTTTTAGAAGTGTTTATGTGGACCATGGATTTAACTTTGTTTGTTTGAATTTTAGGCAGAAAATCCCTGTAGGTTTTATTGTTTACATAATTTGGTTTAGTGTTTAGTTTGTTGCACATGTGGATTACATTTACCATTTGTTCAATCTAAAGTGGGTTTGGCCTAGCTGTTAATTTGTTGTAACTTGGAATGGATGAAGTTCCCCAGGTAAATTGCAATGATAGCACTCACATCAATAATCTGAATTTGGTTTGCAGAAAATGGTCAATGAGTTGTCATTTGACAATGATAAATTGGACCTTGCAAATCTCAGAAGTGGTGAAATAGAGTATTGATCTGATCTATTGTTATTATGGCGAGGTTGCAAATATTATTAAGGTATTCAGAAATACCATAAAGTTTAGGCTAGTTTTTCTTATATCATGTTTTTCTAGGAGCTTCCTTTGCACTCCCACTTTGTATCTCACACTGTTGTGCCTAGTAGTTCCATTGACCTATTTATGGTCATTTGTTGGAAATTAATAAAATTATCTTATGTATAAAGTGACTAACTTCTCTACAGTTTACATAAAATGAATGGGAGTTTAGTTCACTTTCAGCCATCACATTTTCAATTGTAGGTAAAGTAGATGAAATTACCATAGTAGTGCCTACTAATACAGGAGGACCTACCAATGGTGAGTTTTAAATACTATAAATTTATTTATATGGGTGACAATCTAAGTCACCTGACACGATGACACGGGACATGGAGGACATGGAAATACAAGTGTCCAAGACGTCAAATTTTGAACTCTACAATAGGACACGAAGGACACACACACACACACACACACACACACACACACACACATAAAAAAAATTGAAAATTACACATACAAAAATGAAATTTAGACATAAAGATTCACATTTTGTTAGAAACTAGAAGATTTACATGATACAAAACTTTAAACATGTAACATAAATGATAAATCATGATTCATTATACTTTAAATTGTATACATTCAACATTTTAACATCAATGATGATAAAATGACAAACATTGAAGTTTGAACACACAAGAAATTAGAACCATTAGTTGTAGCCTGCAACATTCTCATTAAGTCACCAAAATCAAAATGTATTACAATGCATAGATACTAGATAGTAATATCGAGTCAGAGTCACTAACACTATAAGTGGGAATGCCAATGGCAAATACAAAATAGACATAGGGTAGATACTAGAACTGACACTGTAGATGGAAGAACTATCAAGACTCGGTAGTACTAGTCCTCCATGACATTATCATCAATATCAGTTTTCTCACCACTGCTCTCCTCTCCATCCTCCTCTTCCTCCTCCTCCTCTATATCCAATGAAATCTGTGCATCTATTGTTGTGAAGGATGACCCTTCAAGAGGATCACCATCATCAAAAGTGACTGGCTCTAGCGCTGGATCATTAAGATCCAAGTTGGCTAATGCCAACTCAACACTGTTGTCTAAACCCATATAATCAGGAAACACATCCCACATATTTGTCTTTCCCTTCACCCACTCTTCTCTCTTCCTGTAAATAATATGGATATTGTTTTTCACATACACCATTGTCTTTGCCCTGGACTGCTCAAGTCTTCTCTTCTTTAAATTGTACAAATCCCCATATGTGTTCTAATTCCTCTCGCAACAAGAGGATGCAGTACCCTAAGAGAGGATCCTCATGGATAACTGTTTTAGAAGAGGGCATGTTTCCCCATGAGTTATTGTTACAGAGAAATCCACTTGTAGACAAGTGGATTCCATCTTGGGCTCTAGACTCCTAAGACCAAGACAGAAAGGGTGCTAATGTTGGTCACTGACATCCTTTTAAACCTAGCTAAACTAATGTATAGAGAAGAGGAAGAAAGGTGTACCTTTTTAACGATGTTTGTGCTTACATAGTACGAGTTGATCTTTGATCCCTAAGATCCTTGACAAGTCCTGCAATCCAATCAAAGGCAGAATAAGCTTCCTATTCTACTAATATTAGCTTGAAACCAGATCTATCTAATAGAGACAAGTTTGTGTAGAATAAACACAACCTTGAAAGAAACAGGCCAAGCACATATGTATATTAATGAGAACAATAGAGAATACTTACAGACCTTTGATGAAGGTACAACAACCTCTCCCAACTCTCCTTGTCCAACCCTTTGCTCAAGTAATCCACACACAAACTGACTATGCTTCAATGATATCTCCCTTATGAGATCATAAGTTTGATGCCTTCAATGTCTCTCCTTCCTTATGAGATCATAAGTTAGGTGCTTCTCAATTTATCCATATCCTTTTTACCATGAGAAGACCTCCTTCTATAATCTTGGAGGGACCCAACCACCTTAGATATTCTTGGGATAGGTTGAGGATCTTTCTCCTTCAGTTGTGGATCCTCCCTAAGATCCAACCTTGACCTTAGATTCAAATCAAACCAACTCTAGAGATGAAGGGGATTTTCCCCTAATTTTCCTCAACAATCCAAAATTTGCTCAAACAGGCCAACGCTCCCCCAAAAGGGTGCACAGAGTGTTGCAACACTCCCCCAAAGAAGGGTAGGGAATGATAGCACTCCCTGACAATGGGTAGGGGAGCGCCGCCCTTCAAAATTCATTTTTAAGTGGTTTTCTTCATGGCAAAATCTTTGTACTCTTTATCAAATGATTTCTCCTTCTTAAACCATTCTTTGAAGGTGTCTTAAGTGTCCCTGTGATGTCGTTAGATACATGACATAGGTGATATGGAAATATGATGTTTGCGACACTTGCGGCCAAGATGTGACACTTGCGACACTTGTAATGATGACAATAGGTCATCATCGAAGTGAATAATTTTGATGTGTAACAATTACCCACCAAGCATAGGGAATTTTATCCCCCCTGTCTCTGAGCACATCATAGCCTCCAAATATCCTAGTGTCAGTGGAAAACTCTATGAATCCCTCCTCCACTTCATCAAGGTATGCTCTATCCTAAAATATAGGTCTCCAAAAGTCGAGACACGTGTCACTAAATCGGGACACTATCCAGATTCGTGTCCGACATGAATTTGGGTCGTGTCACGTGTGAAGGACACAACCCAAATTCATGTCGGACACAAATTTGGTCGAATCCATGTCCCCACGCAGGATTCGAGACATGGGGGGCATTTTGAATGAATCATGTTTCAGAGGTGACAATTGATGAAGTAGGTTTGAATGAGTCATGGGTTACTTTAGTGGTTAGTGAGTTTCTATCACTGAATTGGACATGTCAACTCTTTGGAATAGTGCATTTTGGTTACTTGGGTTGACCCAGGTTCTGATCTCAAATAGGTTTCCAACAAAACCCTCAAAACTATTGACCCTCTTGGTAAACCAGAAGGCAACGTCGCCCACAAAGTGCACAACACAGTCTCACCCAAGATAGCTTTATGGGGGATTACAATACTCAGGTGTTTGCATTCTAGGAATGAGTGGGGATTGTGTTTAGATTCTTCTCCTCATACATCATCATCATTAATCATTCATCTACTTCTATGATTCATTCATATTTAAACCTATGCATGCATGTTGTTATAACTAGTTTTAACCATTCATTCTTGAGCTAATGATTAACATAATAGTAAATGCATTCATTAAAAATCACATAGAACACATTATTTTATTGTGGTTCACCCCCTCCTAGGGCTACATCCACAAAGATCTAGCTTCTATGTTCTTTTATTTATTATGATACAAAATATGCACTACATGAATTACATCTCCTGTATTACAATCAAAATGAGGGTAAGTACCATCTGGGAGGCTGACTAGATCACACCAGGCTCCTCAACCTGTGACCTAACCCTAAAAAACTAGCTTATTCCACTCTACCACAATAACCATAACAAAATTCATTACAATCAATAGATTTCTAACCAACGAACAACATCTAATGAACCAACAACTCTTAAACTAGACCTCCTAAGTCTTTATTTATACTATCCTACTAGATTATAATTGTTACAATATTTGCCAAAAACCCTAACCCTAGCATGGTTAGGCATGTTTGCATGCATGCCATGTTGAAAGCAGCACCAAGACTTCTGAAGTCTTGTTGCTGCTTTCAAAAGTCTTTAAATTTTAGGATCCTCTGTAGAAGATCTCTTTTATTGCTTCCAACAGAGTTCTCTGGAGTGCCATCGATCCCGGGTCTAGGCATTTACAAAAACCGAGTCAACTCTTGAGAATGAGGCAACATTCTTTGGATTTTAAAAAAATAAAGAAAAATAGAACATTAATTTATGTTATGGTAGAGTGTGGAGATGTTGTTTTCATGATATCAAGAGAATGATTTGATTCAGCTGATATATCTTCTTACCTGCCTATGCTATCAGTGGTTGTGCTGTGAGAATTTTCTTATGCACAACATTCATGCATGATGCTCTAATAATGATTTCTGGGCAAGTTTTCTAGTAGAACTATTTGTACCCCGAATGGCAGTTTCAGTTACTCTTTTCTCATAGAGATTTATACTTGAAAAGTGTTGATCTTACAATCATAATAAGCTTTCATGCTAATTGGAAATTAGTCTTGAATCCCTACGAATTAGACTATTTATGTCATACTAGAACATTTTTTGCAGCCAGTTTGATGATTTAATGAAACATATATTGCATATATGTATTAAGGACTCCCTTTTGAAACTTTATGTGGACCATGGATTTAACTGTTTGGTGGAATTTTAGGCAGAAAATCCCTGTAGGTTTTAATGTTTACGTCATTTGGTTTAGTGGGCCAATGAGTTGTCATTTGACATTGATAAAGTGGACCTTGCAAATCTCAGAAGTGGCGAAATAGAGTATTGATCTAATCTGTTGTTAGTGATGGCGAGGTTGTGAAGATTATTCAAGGATTCAGAAATACCGTACAGTTTAGGTCTTTTACAGTTTAGGCTTGTTTTTCTTATATCATGTTTTTCTAGGAGCTGCCTTTGTGCTCCCACTTTGTATCTCACTGCAGTCTTTTGTATCTCACACTATTGTGCATAGCAGTCCCATTGATCTATTTATGGTCACTTGTTGGACATTAATAAAATTATCTTATATTATTTATGGTCATTTGTTGGACATTAATAAAATTATCTTATCTTATGTACAAAGTAACTAATTTTACTGCAGTTTACATGAACTAAATGGAAATTTAGTTCACTTTCAACAGTCATAGTTTCAACTATGGGTAAAGTAGATGAACTTATCATAGTAGTGCCTACTACTATAGGAGGACCTACCAGCTGTCAGATTTAAATACTATAAATTCATTTATATGGATGACAACCGATGAAGTGGGTTTGAATGAGTCATGGGTTTCTCTAGTGGTTAGTGAGTTTCTATCATTGAATTGCACATGGCAACTCTTTGGAATAGTGCACCAGGTGGTTGATCTTATCAACTGTTAAAGGCACCCAATAATTTTGTACCAAGTAACAAACTTTAAGCCACTTTTTTTAGCTCTATGATATGTGGACTAGCAACTAGTTTGAAGTGGTCTTGACTCCTAAGTGGGTTTCATATAGGTTCTATAGGTTGTTTAGGAATTTGACATCAATAGTGTACTAGTATTGGTGTCATGGAAAAAACTAAAAAATTATTTGAACTCGCTAGTTAGCTTCCTAGTTAGCTTAAAACACAACATGGTGCTTTGCATATTAAAGGTAGTTTGACTACATGAATACTATGTGTTACAAAAAAATCTAGCACCTCAGCATGATGTAAAGTGCCAAGCATCAAAGGGATAGTCTTGTTCAGCTTAGGACCACAATAGCTCTTTCTTTCACTTTTGGTTGGCTTTTCTCCAACTTAGGGGGGTTTCCCTCACTTTTGGTTGGCTCTTCTCCAACTCAAGGGAGGCTTTCCTAAGGATAGGATCGCTAAGGCTATTGAATGGAGGCACACAATGATATATTGAAAATTTATCCTAAGAAAAATGAATGGTAGTAGTATAAATGGAAGAGCATGGAAAATGAAAGAAAACCCCAAGACCAAGTGCCTAATCACACCTTGGGTAAATGGAGTCAAGGAAGCATGGATAAAAGAGC
>JZKD02S0030376.1:111688-131237 GCA_000966675.3 Picea glauca
AGAGAGAGAGAGAGAGAGAGAGAGAGAGAGAGAGTTTATGAAGATGTAAGGAAATAAGGTCTGATATGGATGTCACGAACCAACCTTAACTTGCTGAAATCTATCGCAGAAAATTGTCCTTGGAAAGCTAGGTGTACTATTCAAAATGTTACTATGAAGGTGATGTTGTATGATGCTAGCAAAAACTAGGTTTATTAGGTGTAAGCTACATACAACAACAACAATAATAAGAGGGGTTAAATGAAACATGGTTCATTACAAGGCTTGCACCTAAAAAATACAAGCGTTTTCTACAATAGAAATCAATATATGAAAACATTAGAATCATAAAGCCTCACAATAAAATATGATATGCCTCCAATCCTCCATAAGGTTCCAAGAATAATATGTACAAATGAAATCCAAGGGGAGAGCTCCTCAATCCCCCAAAGTCTTAACCAAACCTTACAATGGAGAGAACATTCCTCTTTATAGAGTGATTATTTTCTCTCATACAATAAATATATATTTTTTCTAACTCCATGACAAATCAAAGAAATAATATAAAATTGGAGGAGTTAGATCTTTGCTCTATCCATGGTTGACTATATCACAATAAGTGGACACAAGCCTCTCAAGGAGAACTCGCCCTCATCCAAAAAAAGGAAAGAGACTTCATCAAAAGTTTACAAGAGAGGACATACAATTAAAAATAGGCATGTCACCATGCAAAAGGTCCACATAGAATGTACCCTCCAAAATGGATGCATGCAAAATATAATTAAAGAATATGTGCTCAAGGGTCCACCTATAAGAGCTCACAAAGTGCGCCCTCCAAGGTTCATGATAGTTAAAATGATATAATATTCCTAGTAGGAGAATGTTTCATAAACAACCTCCAAAAGTAGCAAGTGGTCCACAAAATGCATGCTACCAATCCACATGTATGAATCCCAAGGAAACCAACTCCATGGATGATAGGGATCTTAATACTTAGGCATTATTTGGTGTGAACCTTCCTGTTATTGTGTGAGTATTATTGTTGCTATTATTGTCGAGATCTCATGGAGTAGTTGAGAGAATCTCTCCAACTATCTCTATTATTATTTTTAGTTTTTAGTTTTTAGGAGCTTGTCTCCATAGTGGTTGAAGTCACATCTCTATTATTATCTTCAGTTTCTACTTTGTAGGAGCTTCTCTCCATATTGGTTCAAGTCATTTTTATGGATGTATAGCTATATAAGCTTGGTTTTTTATGAATAAAAGACAATCATAGTTTTGTATTTGTATTTCGCACCTCTGGTGTTGAACTCTGCTTGAGTGGGATTTTCCCAAATCATTGGTATTAGAGCAATTTCGATCAATGCTTGGATTTGGGTTCATCGCTCTTCGTTTTTGTTTGGTTTGGATTTTTTGAGATCAATTTGCTCTCTGGTTTTAGCATTTGAAATCAAACGAGTATATGATCTTGTGTTGCATTATTGCAGCGTTATGTTGCAGATCCATTCTCCATATTTTCATCGACAACGCTAATTGACACTCTCTTAGCATTCAACTTCCATTCAACTTTCACGCGATCGTACATGTTTATTTCTGCTCTCAATCATTTTCAATTGCAGTTGTACAACATACGATTTCACAGGTTTTGTAATGTACCCAACCACCATGGTTGGGATACATTAGCTAAAACTTTCTCTTTATCAGCTCTGATACCATTTTAGTAACGTACTTAGCCTCTAGCAAGGGAACAATACATGTGGAATACACATAACACGAAACTTCTGCTAATTAAAACCATTCTTTTATTGTTATTTGGTTTCCCATAGCTGTAATACCCCTAGTCTGAACTCCAACTGTACATATAAATATAAATGAACTTATAGGCTGGTGAGCCAGGATATTTTGGGCCAGAAGTGCCAATGTCGTAATACCCAGGTCGATTCCTAGTTGTAAATGTAAAAATGTTTCATTGGCTGGTGAGACAGGTTGTTATAGGCCATAAGCCTTATGTGATTATTAGGCCGAAGAGCCTAGATGCTAAAGACCGGTGAGCCTATTATTGTAATATGTAAACACTCATATTATTAATGAAAACACACCATTTCTATAGACCAACCATGTAAAAGAGTATGGGGGAATAAACTCCACTAGAAAGGGAAAGGGGGGGGGCTAAGAGTCTAGGAAGGGGCTAAGCTAGGGGGATTAATCCCAATGGAATATTATATTAGTATTTCTTAAAGATAAAGTAATGGATATAAATATATATCCTAAGCTCTAAAGTAAGGACAAGGGAGTCCCTTGGGTGCCAAGCGTCTTAAAGGACACAAGCATATATATATATATTTGTGGAGATAGTGCGAATGAGACATCTTTTGGGGATTATTCCTTCACAGAGGAAACTGTGAATCATACCTTACGGTACTAGACTGCAACAAGAAACCTGTACATGTACTGGTTAGCTCAGGAACTAAATTGAAGAAGTGGATTGTACGGTCCATATATCATGCGACAAGAGTTGGAGAAGGGATCTTATGATCTAGTATGTTTTGAAGGGAATGCGTTGTTGAAGCCCAGAAATGGGCTCTACCTTAAAAAATACTATGCTTGAGCCTCATGACTCGAGTACTAGTATTTTTGTAAATATTGTTTATTTTTGCACATAGCTTTGCTTAGCAGTTTTGTGTATTTGCGTGTTAGTGATTGTGTTCTTCTATTGTGTGGCAGATGCCCGAGGAATCGTCATTTTATATTGGATACGTGGACGGTGCCAGTCACCATTCTCGGAACTTGGCTTCCGCAATTTGGGTGATTTATTCGCCTACTAGCCATCTAGTTTCTACTAGAGGTGTGTTTCTTGGAGCAATTACCAACAATGTTGTCGAATATAGTGTCGTTATTGAGATTTTACAAGATTCTTAGTTGGTGGTTTCACAATTGAATGTTTTATACCGGATCCATGATTCAATCATGTTGTGTAGTTTCCTTAGGGTACGTCTTTTGGAACGATTATTTGAATTCATTACTTATGAGCATGTTCCTAGGCGTGATAATATAGTAGCTGATGCCTATGCTAATTATATTTTAGATTGTCATTTGTCTCATTAATCACATAAGCACACATTTCACACATGTATATATATCACATTTTCAAGTAAAAATAAAAAAATAACGCATATATATATATATATATATATATATATATATATATATATATATATATATATATATATATATATATGTCCAAAATGAGGTCCATAATACAAAATCTTGGTCTACTAGCCCCGAATCTATATCAATATAAACTGGTGCTCTCGACACATAATAGTCTAGGCCTGAGGTCGATGAACCCTGTCATAACAAAGAACAATGTTCGCTAGACATCAGAACATACAGACCCATATCCGAGGTACTCCTACTACGTGACACTGCATCCCTACATGCAAGTCATCTATAGTAGCCATGGGGATCGAACGTGTTAGGGCCTCCAAGTTCATGCCCACGCTCTGTAGAGTCCTCGTTGCATCCTCACTGGGCTCGACCTCCTCTCTGCCCCGAGGAATGTTTCGTGGAACGCCTATTGATCTAACCGACGTTCTGTCTGCAAATTTAAAGAAGCACATATTAATACTATGGATCTCACCAAAACGTTAGAATGATTTCTTTTGTACATATAGTATATAATAAAAAAATAAAAATTAAATAACATAAAATGAAGATTACCTATATCCTCAAGCTCGTCACTGGGAGGAATGATGACGTCATGATTGTGGGTATAATCAATCCCAGCATATGGATAATCCTCGATGAATGGGACATGGTGCTCCTACCAGGAAAATAAGTCATCATCAAATGGGGTAGACATCTTCCCTCCTCCTAGATGGGCCAACAACTCGGTCCATCGGACCATGGCAAGCCATGGTCGTAAGTGTCCTCGAATACGAGTCATGGGGCTCATCGTGGGCACCCTCTCAAAGAAAAACGTGCAAAGGATGCTACCAAATCCAAAGTTCTTGTTCTTTCTTGACTTGTAGTCCATAAGATGAGATTTCATGCAAGTTAACATGGTTGTACTCCAGTTGATCCGGATTTTATGAGAAGAACAAAATGAATACAAATTATTAATAGGTGTTTAACACAAAATAACAGAGATACAGTAAAACTGATTTTCTATTCAATAATGAAATAAGATGAAACTGTAAAATGTAGCGGAAACAAGCTTGTTGGAATGGTGGTGGCTTATCTCTGAGAAGAGATGTGACGGCTACGATCATTCGCAAGAAGATGATTACAACGAGGCTCTGAAGGATTTTTTACAATAAACAGGAATGCAAAAAACCCTAGACATCCAAAAACCTAACCCTAGGAGATGAAGCGCCAAAAGTCATGTGGGCCCCGTTTGGGTAAGCTAGTACATTAACTTCTTGGGGTTGTAACTTTTGCATACGATCTCCGTTTTAGGCATATGATAGCTCATTGAAAAGGTATCGTCAAGGAGTTTCATTTTGGGGAATTAATAATTCCTTTGGATATCATTGAGTTTGGTCGATCCCAAAAAACCTTCATTTAGGCCCTCAAAATGGCTGCAAAAGTAAAAACTGCTAAAAATAGTAAATTGCCAAAATTGCTAGAAAACTGTTTTGAGCCAATTAGAAAAGGTGAGTGGCCACCGATATCCACCTAGATCACCAGTCAAACATGGTTGGACTCAAGCACCCTCAAGCACCCAACCCTGTGTTGCATTTGGGCCCGAGAATCCAAGTGCAAGGAGTTGGATTCCACAATGTAGACCATGCTGTATAAGATAACTCGGAGACTCAGATTGGTGATGTGTTCGATAGGCACACGTGAACAACTTTTCTCTGTGCCATTGTCATAATATTCATTGATATCATCATTGACGGTTCGACCACCTCCCCCACACGCTTGGAATTTTGGTACTTCCCCTCGGCGGGACAAACCTATGATGAAGTATATGTCTTCGACAATGATTTTCAATTATTCCCCCCCCAAGCATGAATGGTTCTACATGTGGGTGCCAATAGTCAATAAAGAGATTTAACAGTGCCTTTTGGGATCTAATACCACCAATTTGAAAGAATTTGTACATGCCACATTCTTGTAGCACTTGTTTGGCATCTCCATTATCAAATACTGCCCGATCAACCTCTTCAGGTTCACATTGCCTCCATTGGAAAAAAATCCTCAAAGGAAAAGGAGTTAGTTCTTTATTTTTTCAAATTAAATCTGGACATCCGTGACTTTATTTGATAACATGCACAGATATATGCGCCTGGTGTTTCTACCAAGCACGAACATCCACGCCTCACTCTGAGGAAACCCACAGATGCACAGATACATGAGCAAAAAGGGAGGGCTAACCCCCGAATTTTCATGAAAATTTGAAATTAAAAGGATGAAAATAAAGAGAATGGGATGACCACTTACTTGATCCAAGCGATTGTGGTTTTCGTTGCTCCAAGCTCCAGGAATCTTCAAAGGAAGTTTCAAGGGTTTTGTCAAATTTGGATAATTTTTGGGTGAAATAGTAAAAATGAATTGGTAAATTGGTAAAATAGCACTATTTTATATAAATTTTTGAAACCCACTTTCTATAGTTTGTTATTTTTTCCAAAAAAATTAACTAATGGAAAGCCCCTTGTAGTTTTGTGGTCATCATTGCAGGTCTTAAAGCTATACTTTGGATATTTTTGGTCCCTTGTCATCGATTGACCGAGTCTTTCTCAAGACTCTGGGCAAGTGGTGTTTTCATAATTGGCATTTAGGATAGGTTGCATCCACCTGAACTTTTTGCATTATCGGTCACCATTGCCGCTTTACCCTAGGGTCAACCCCATTAACAAGTGACAAAACCTTATCATTTGCTTAAGAATGTCATTTTGTTGATGGTGGAGCCTACCTTCCATGGGCGCTCTAGTCTAGAATCCTTTTGTATTCTGGTGTTCATGCTGCAAGTGTTCCTTTAGGCTTGGGAGTCCTATTTTAGCCCCACCGCGACTTTGCATTCTAACTTTATTCTTCTTACTCAATCTTCTTATGGTTATTACCTACAAGACTCCGCCCATTATGGAGTCTCAGTTAAGCTCTTTTCAGACTCCTTAAAAATGAAAATATTGTCGAGTGAACTTGTTTTCTTTCACACTCGTTAAATGGATTTCAAAGGACGTCTTTTCGGTGCAAGTTTACCCCTTTTTCGGACCGAATCGACTTATTACAAAAAATGAATACTATAGTCAATTTTAGCTAGAAGAGTTCTCCTTGGTATTGTTTTACACTTTTTCGGGCTCAGGAGGCTAAATTTATGAAAAAGTACATGAGGTTGAGTTCCAATTGCATTTCATATTGATTGCTCACGCTTTTAGGCCTAATGTCGGCTTCAACATGCTATCGTTGAGCCCATTGATTATGCATTCCTATCAATTCCCAGCCTTACAATTTATGCTTTTGTGACTCGACATCATATCCCTGGAGGAAGCATCCCCCAAGTGTCCTTATCCTGCACATGCTTCCCTTGAATTGAGCATAGGTATATTCCTTGCGCTCTGGAACTAGTTTTCTTGCCTGCGACACTCGTTTCCTCCACTGTACTATACCATTCTTTTATTCTTTTTTCAGGCTTTATAATATGAAAAAGACCAAAAAAATAAAAAACCAAAAAGAAGGGGGGAAAGGGTCCATCTCTTTTGTTGGCAACAATTTTGTCACCCTTGAACAACGCACAATCTTGAGTCAATGTCTCATCATTTTGGGCCTAGTATGGGTTTAGGAGACTTTTTCTCACTATTGAGTTTTATCTCCCCTGATTGGTTATTCTTCCAACCTTATGGAGCGTTTGTTGATGCCTCCTATGTCGCAAATGTATCCTAGTTTATAGTCATGCTGCCTAAGTCACATAATGTTTTGTGCTTTTGTTCAAGGGAAGTTTGTAGCCTGAGTTGACCATTCTACAGTAACTCCGTGTCCTCTCAATTCATCCTTCTTGTGTCTGTCAAGTCCGTCTCATCATCAGAAGTATCCCTGTCATTTACTCATGCTAGTATCGAATGTCCCCATTGACTTCTTGCTGGCGGGTATGCTCTTATTGACTTTGACACATTGCTTTAAGAGTATGACCTAGAGTTGCACCCTGGGCCTATTTCTATTATTGATAGGTGACCTTGCGCTCAACAGATGACATACCATCATTGGTCACTGACTAAGCGGTTTCCCTTGTGTTCGATGTGAAAAACAATCATCACACGTAGGGATTTATGTGATACCTTGGTTTCCATTTGACCCTATTGGTGGGTTCCCCGTCTTTGTCAGTAGTCTTTATTATTGGCTACTATTCAAAGAGTCTATGTCGTGTAATATTCCATCTAGTGTATGCTAGAGTCGTATCTCGGTGTGGTCCTTACAATCTATTCGTCAGAGTCCTTCCAAATCTTTGGCCTTTTGCTACCCCTCGTGCTATATGATGGAGGATGCCCTAATGCCTTCCTTCCAACAGATCTCTTCCTATCGACTTCAACACATATTTCTTTGGGATAGGGATCTAGAGTCATATTTAGTACCTTGGGGCTTGCAGTCATCAGTGGCAGGTCCCCTCGCTATTGACAGTGGGAATACGTCAATGTCCCTTGCTTGATAGATTCTACCAGGTGTTTGACATCAACTCATTTACCTGAGTGTGAAATTTTGTCAAGAATTGTCTACCCGGGGGTCAATCCGTTGACCTATAAGTAGCCGACTGAGAAATGACTGACAATTTTTTTTAATAATAAAATCACCGCTAAATATTTAGTATTTGAAAAATTAACTAAAATTTTACACTTCCAATATATATTTTTTAATTTTTTTAATGTTTCCATTTCCTCACCAATAACATTATATTCTCAATTGATTTGCCAAAATTTTCTAAAAAAGATTTTTGATATAAAATATTTAAAATTTCATACTTTACATTAAAAAAAAATGAGGAGGTAACTTTGCAAGTTTAATCTAGCTTTATTTTAATTTATTTAAACTAACTAATAACTTTTGACACATTAATATTAAATGCGGAAATTATTTAATAATATTTACATATTGTTTACTATTGTATTTTAATATTAAATACTATTTTACCAATTTATATATATTATATATTACACTAATTCTATAAATATACTTAAATTAATTATTTTAACCATAATTAATATAAAACTAAAAAAAATTAAAATATTTTTTGCCCTACGTGTGTGTGAGTTTGAAATCATATAAAAATGTTAGAAAATTAGAAATGTTAGAAGGCTTTAGGGTTTTGAAATCGAAATGGAAGGCTTTAGGGTTTCGAAATCTAAAATTAGAAATTAGAGGCAACATTCTTGAGAATGAGGCAACATTCTTTGGATTTTTAAAAAAAGAAAGAAAAACAGAACATTCATTTCTGTTATGGCAGAGTGTGAAGATGTTGTTTTCATGATATTAAGGGAATGATTTGATTCAGCTAATATATTTCCTTACCTGCCTATGCTATCAGTGGTTGTGCTGTGAGAATTTTCTTATGCACAACATTCATGCATGATGCTCTAATAGTGATTTATGGGCAAGTTTCCCAACATATCTATTTGTACCACGAATGGCAGTTTCAGTGACTCTTTTCTCATAGAGATTTATACTTGAAAAGTGCTCATCTTACAATCATAATAATCTTTCATGCTAATTGGAAATTAGTCTTGCATATATGTATTATGGGCTCCCCTTTGTAAGTGTTTGTGTGGACCATGGATTTAACTTTGTTTGGTGGAATTTTAGGCAGAAAATCCTGGTAGGTTTTATTGTTTACATCATTTGGTTTAGTGTTTAGTTTGTTGCACATGTGGATTACATTTACCATTTGTTCAATCTAAAGTGGGTTTGGCCTATCTGTTAATTTGTTGTAACTTGGAATGGATGAAGTGCTCCATGTAAATTGCAATGGTAGCACTCACGTCAATAATCTGAATTTGGTTTGCAGAAAATGGTCAATGAGTTGTCATTTGACAATGATAAATTGGACCTTGCAAATCTCAGAAGTGGTGAAATAGAGTATTGATCTGATTTATTGTTATTATGGTGAGGTTGCGAAGATTATTCAGGTATTCAGAAATACCATACAATTTAGGCTAGTTTTGCTTATATAATGTTTTTCTAGGAGCTGCCTTTGCACTTTCCATTGACCTATTTATGGTCACTTGTTGGAAATTAATAAAATTATCTTATGTATAAAGTGACTAACTTCACTACAGTTTACATAATTAATAAAATTATCTTATGTATAAAGTGACTAACTTCACTACAGTTTACATAAACTGAATGGGAGTTTAGTTCACTTTCAATAGTCACAGTTTCAATTGTAGGTAAAGTAGATGAAATTACCATAGTAGTGCCTACTACTATAGGAGGACCTACCAGTGGTCAGTTTTAAATACTATAAAGTTATTTATATGGGTGGAAATTGATGAAGTGGGTTTGAATGAGTCATGGGTTACTCTAGTGGTTAGTCAGTTGCTATCACTGAATTGGACATGTCAACTCTTTGGAATAGTGCATGTTGGTTACTTGGGCTGATCCAGATTTTGATCTCAAATAGGGTTCCAACAAAACCCTCAAAACTATCGGTCCCCTTGGTAAACCAGAAGGCAACGTTGTGCATAGAGTGCACAACATAGTCTCATCCAAGATAGCTTTATGGGGGACTGCAATACTCAGGTGTTTGCAGTCTAGGAATGAGTGAGGATTGTGTTTAGATTCTTCTCCTCACACATCATCATCATCATTAATCATTCATCTACTTCTATGATTCATTCATCTTTAAACCTTTGCATGCATGTTGTTATAACTAGTTTTAACCATTCATTCTTGAGCTAATGATTAACATAATAGTAAAAACATTCATTAAAAAACACATAGAACACAATATTTTACTGCGGTTCACCCCCTCTTAGGGCTACATCCACAAAGATCTGGCTTCTATGTTCTTTTACTTATTCTGCTGCAAAATCTGCACTACGTGCATTACATCTTCAATATTACAATCAAAATGAGAGTAAGTACCCTCTGAGAGGTTGACTATATCACACTACGTTCCTCAGCATGCGACCTAACCCTAAAAAACTAGCTTATTCCACTATACCACAAGAACTATAACAAAATTCATTACAATCAATAGCTTCTGAACCAACGAACAACATCTAATGAACCAAAAACTCTTAACCTAGACCTCCTAGGTCTTTATTTATACTATCCTACTAGCTTATAGCCATTACAATATTTTCCAAAAACCCTAACCCTAGCATGGTTAGGCATGTTTGCATGTGTGCCACGTTGCTTTTCCTCTTGCATGCTGCTGCTTTTTTGCCTTCTAAGGCATGCACTCCAAAAATAAATCTTTTCCTCAAAATTAGGTCTACGCCCAAAATAGATCCTTCTTACTAAAATAGGCCTACGCCAACAAGCCCCCAACCCTGACATGTGGCTCGTCCCGATCCACTCAGGTGGTGCACACTCCCTATACATCCTTCTCCAAGTCGTGGAAATTTTCTGCTAGTTCCTTCCCTTTTTCTTTCACCTACGCAACTTTATCTGTTAGCGCCTCTACCATTTGCGTTGTTATTTGTTCTTGTAGCAATGTTGTTCTCTCTGAATGTGCCTGCTCCATCCTTGTCTTCTCTTCCTCCAGCTCCAGAATTATCTATGCTGCTTGTTCCTGGAGGGGCTCCAACTGGGCCTGTCTTGCTTGCTTATTAATGTGCGCAATGTTTAACTCTGTCTGCAAGGTCTTCATCTCCTACGTGCCCTTCAAGCACTCGATAATTCTCATGGTTTTTTGTCACTGCTTCAATTCCTGCATGACAACATTGATTTTCTCCTCTTGTTGGTCTAACTGTTGGACCTTTTCATCTTCTTCCAAAGTGGTCCAAATTTGTGCAATTTTGTCAAAACGTTCTGCAACTTCCTTTGCTTCTCTTGCCATTTCATCTATCTGGAATGTTGTTTGTTGTTCTCTTTTCTCTCGAACCTCAGGAGGAATTGTAGGATTTAGTTTTTCTTTCAGATCCTCAATCTCTTGCTTATACCCTTCAATCGTCTGCGCAATGATCTTTATCTTTTCATCTACACTCCTATCATGTGTTTGTGCGCTATCTGGAATGCAATTGTATAATGTTGTTAGCCCCTGCTCTAGCTTGTCAACGCGTTCTTTTTCCTCCTCCTTCTCCGAGGTCAAATGGTCATAGGCAATTTGTAACATCTCTGTGAGCCCCCTACCAACCTCCAAGTTGGTGGCATCCAAACGAGCTTTGTATTGTACTTCCTACACTATACTCACCTAGAGTACGTATAGTGCTTTTGTGGGTATCTACGCCATGACTACCACAAAGTGGTCAATGTCCCTCATGGGTTTCCGCATGGTCTCTTGATCAATTCTTACCATCTCCCGTGTAACTGTGAATGTATCCCTACCTTGCACTATTATCTGAACTATCTCATCTCTTTCTTTCTGTGCAGGGGGTCGTTGTGTATTTTCAGGTTGTTGTGTTGTGTCTTGCAGTACTGCATGAATTTGTAACTATATAGAGTTTCATGGACTTCTATGAGTTTGGCCATGATATCTTCTCTTTGTTCTTCCGCAGCGTGGTCCACCTCTTCCCCCTTGTCCTGAACCTTGTTCACCACAAACTCAACATCATCCTCTGTCAAGGTGATGATTGGGTCCTCGTTGGTGTAATTAATCTTTTTGAGCATCTCCTCTACCCGCGCTATGGTTATTTTTTCCTTTGAGGGTTGTTCCCCACTCATCATCACCTGTTCCCCCTTCTCGTCAGCCTAAGATGTGTCCCCCTTCTTGGCATCTTGCTGAATGTCTTCCCTGGGCACTGTTGTTGTCCTCCTTGGTCTCTTTGGCACTGTGCTACTTCCCGATGCCTGAGTGCGTGCTGCAACCTTCCTAGTGTTAGAAACTGGGCTATTTGTCTTTGTTGAAGTACCTACTTCAGCTTACCCCTTAGCTTTGGCTGATTGTGTTTTTGTTGGCCTTGTTGTTGGTTTTGTTACTGGCATCTTCCACTGCACAGTCCAGTCTTTGATTATCCAATCAATATCTTCCCTTGTGACGCAATATTGTATCTCCAACCATTCCTTCTTTGGATTCCTTGCGGCCTGGATCCACATATGGTGCATGGATGCCTTAAGCCTCTCTATCCCTTCAGTTTCCTAGACCACTTCCACAGGAATAGACCACACATTGGTTGTGCAATGTTGTATCTCTTCCAGCATCATAACGAACTCCATTCTATTCACTTGATGATTTTTGTTGTCCTTGGCCTGCTAGAGGGAGTCATATCTGGATGCGTAGCACTTGCCTTTTCTATCCAGAAAGGCTGAAAATTTTGGCTCCTGCCATCTTTCCAAAGCTATGAGAATAATTAATCAAGAATAATGGAACTCCATTCCATTATCCTGGGCATCTCTACAATTGATCAATAATTGGTTCAGGAGGTAAGGCGCCCAACTGAACTTTACCCCCTTTGTGCACTGCGCGATGACTGTGATGACTCTTAATGGAGGCTCTTATTTTATGTACTTCCTCAGCAACTTGTAAGCCATGAACTTGTTGGTGATACTTGTCATGTTATCATTGATATCTCTAAGCAAAATACCCATGTTCCCTCTGCTGGTACCAAATTGTGCCTTGACTAGCTCGACGATCTCCTTTTCACATGCTTTGTTGTCCAAGTATTCCTCTAGTTGTGCACCCACTGTGGGTAATCCTGTAATTTTGGAGATCAACAACACATCAAGTTGTACTGGCCTATCCATCCAAAGAATTCCACCATGCATCCATACTAGTAATTGTTTGATGCAAAGCCCAACATTTTTACCATGCCCAAAGTGTGGTATGTCCAGAGGTTCATGATCCTGAAGTTGTAGAGATTTTTTATCCACTACACGGGCTCCGTGATTGGTTTGCCTAGGGGTCCAATTTTCCCTATGTTCGCTAAGTAGGCTTCCTTGACTAAGTCTGGGAATTTTGTTGCATTGCGCACATCGTGGTCCGAGTACCTTAATTTAGGCACTTTTTCGAGCATGTCCTCCAAGGTCACCACTGTGTCTAGAAGGTAGGGAAGTGTAATTTTTGCAATGTCCTATGCCTCTCTTTTATATTTGATGGAATATGGGCTTGCTTCTGCTGGTTCCATGTCATATTCTTCCCCCTCAAATTCTGGTTGGTTGTTGATTTCCTCAACCAACACCTCCTTTTCATTGCGGCCCTATTTTTAACCCTTCATTTCATTGAGTTTAGCCAGTGTTTCAAGATTAGGGTTTGTAATATCATTTTAAGTCTCGGAGCCCTACCCTATTTCCCCTTGTGTCATTGTCGACATTTCATCCTTAACCCTGGTCAGGTTGAGTGACTCTATCTCGAAAGTAGTAACATCTTCGAACTTGACAATGTTCTCGAGCTCCACCATCCTTTCCTTCCTCCTTTGTCCCTATCGAGTAACTCGTATGTACTTCCATGGAGTGCCAAACTTCAGTGGTGTCATGTTGTGTGTGATTTGAACACTTACTCTCTTCTTCGCACGAGTACCCCTAGGGCACACACTTTTATCTCACTCTATGCTCAAAAGTCACTAAGTGTTGAGCTAACCAATGCTTTCCGCACTTTATAGACCTGATCATAATTGTTTTTCACTTTTTCCGTGAATTTGTGCCGAGTCCAATTTTTCTTGTGCGCTTTCTTTCTATGTTGTCATAGTAGTCGTTGTGCATGACTTTTTTCCACTTTCTCATGGTTCAACCAACTTCTGCCTCTTATTGTATTTTTCTTCTTTTTCTATTTGTCTATTTCTTTTTCTACTTTTCTTTCTTTTTATCAGTTTTCTTTCCTAATATCTACTATAGTGCACTATATACATGACTTTATTATTGCGCTGTAACTTTTAAGAGTTAGTAGGTCTATTTTCCTTGTACAGTTTCAATCGACTACCATTGACTATTTCTTTCAGTTTGGTTCCTCCCAAGCCCTTTATCTACAAAGATCATCCATCTATGGCATTCTTTAATTAGTATGGCTAGTATGGCCCTAGCCAATGCATTCTGAATTTACCAGGGTGTTGCAAAAAATTGCTATCATAGAGAAAAAATAGGTCTCCCTCCTTAAAAATCTTCTCTGTTATTTGTCTATCATGCTAGGCCTTGTCCCTTGCTTTCTGTACCTCTTGGTGAAATCTTTCCAGAATCATGTCTTCTTCCATTTCCATTAGTTTACTTAACCTTTCTTGTACTGTGCTTCTTTCTAACATATTGGTAATTGCTGCTACACTCAGACCGGGTACCGAAAATTCTAATGGAACCACTGCTTCCTATCCATACACCAATATGAATGGTGTATGTCATGTCAAATTCTTGCATGTGGTCCTGTATGCCCATAGTATTTTCAGTATATTCAAGTCCCAATCATCCTTGTTAACATTGCAGATCTTAGTCAAAACATTTTCCAAAATCTTGTTGAAAGCTTCTACTGTCCCATTTGCCTGAGGATGATATAATGTACTCTTCTGGTGATAGAATTCAAAGTCCTTAATCATAACCTTGATGGTACTATTAATAAAATGAGTGCCTTGGTCACTCATCAAAATCCTGGGACATCCAAATCTGGTGATCATTTGCTCAAATAAGAAGTGTGTTGTTGTCTCTGCGCTGTAATATTTGACCGGTGTTTCTTCTTCCCATTTGGTTAAGTATTCAATCACAATAATGATATATCTAGCTCCTTACCTTCTTGCTGGTGAGTTAACAGGTCTGATGAAATATATTTCTCATTTTTCAAATACTTGCAGAGTTACTTGTGGTCTTAGGGGCATCTCATCCCTCCTGTTGGGTTTGCCAACCCTTCTGACAAACATTGCAATTCTAGAAATATTCCTTGTCATATTTATGAAATGTTGGCCACCATAATCCTATTCGCAATACCTTCTGTGTGGTATCTTTTCCTGGATAGTGTCCTCCATCTATGCCTTCATGAGATTTTTCTAAAACCCTGGGCTGTTCATGTTCCAATACACACCTTCTCAAAATTTTGTCTACACCCATCTTATATAAATAACCTATAATGAGTTGATAGTTTTCCGCTATGACTACCAGAATTTTATTCTACGTAATACTAAAATTATGTGGTGCAACTCCTATACTTAATAATTCAATGAAATCAACAAAATATTCATTAGCTACATGTACTAAAAATAATTGTGCATCAGGGAAGTCGTCTTCCAATTTAGTAGGTTCTTCTCCATTGGTTTGTTGATGATTGCATCGTCGTGTGACATTCTCCAGGTTGTTCTCCTCTGGACTAAGTTGAGTCGATCTGTGAGAGGGCCCATGTGATGGGTGTGTCATCCTCCTCTGGACTGAGTTGAGATGATGTGTGCCCATGTGTTGGGTGTTCCCATGTGGTAAGTGTATGTCAGACTTTGGACTGATTTGTTATGACGTGTGGTCTCTTGTCTACTACTCTGAACTAAGTTGAGATGACTTGAGATGGTATCCTTCCTTGTAATCCTCTGGACTGAGTTGAGTTGGCTTGATATGGTCTCCTTCCTTGTAGTCCTATGGACTTAGTTGAGTTGGCTTGAGATGGTTCTCTAGATAGTACTCATGTGGACTCAGTTGAGTAATCTGTTGAGTGTGACGTCCTTGTGTCTGAGCACAGTTGGACGTATCCCTAGTGGCTAAGCACTAGAGAATGAGAGAGATCCTTGCTATATTGTCTGAGAGGAATGTTTACTTGTAACAGGGTACAAATTGACCCCACCATATGAAATATAATTAATATTGTGTAATGACTAATTATATTATTGAGTTAATGAGGTTGTCCCTATTGTGCCAATAGACACACCTTTTGTTGTCATGTCAGTTCTTGTATAAATAAGACTGGATCCCCATTGTGGATCACAGACTCTCACTTGTCATCTTAGAATTTTAGTAAGCACTTGTATGACTGAAGTGTGCACCCCTCTTGGGTGCTAGTTTCTAGGTTTTGTAAACACCCTCTTGTGTGCTAAGTCTATGGTGTGGGGGATCTTCTCTTGAGAATATAGAAAAGGATTGATGGGTTTTTACCTTAATTGAGAAGGGTTTTCCCAGGATACACCTTGTGTTCTTGTGCATGGTTATTCTTCTTGTGATCTTGGTTATTGCATCACCGTACGGTATTGTTGCATTGTTTATGGTTCAAGTACATGCTAAATGAAATAAACTACATGTGCTTGATATCATCATTAAAAAATCAACATGGTTACCCTTGACAAGTGATCAGGTCCTGCATTCATCTTCCCTGGTTTGACTATTACTTCAAAATCAAATTATTGGAATAATAACAACCATCTACAAATCCTCCCCCCCAATAGTGGCTTGTTGACTAGATATTTGAGGGAAGAATGATCTATGAACATTTTAAAATGTTTACCCAATAAATAATGTCTGAATTTCCGAAGTTCATATACCATGGCTAGGCCTTCTCTTTCTGTGGTGTTGTAATTATGCTCAAATTCTCACAACTTGCTGCTTACAAAGACTATAGGATGGTCTAAGTCCCCTACTCATGGCTGGGCCAAAATTGCTCGAAGTGTTATTGTTGATGCATCTACATGCACATGAAATGTATTTTCCCAATATGAAAACACTAATTTAGGTGTTGTCGCCATTTTTTCCTTTAGAGTATCCAATCCTTGCTGAAAATCCTCATTCCACTGAAATATGGCATCCTTCTTTAACAACTTTTCCATTGATGCAGTAATCTGCACATACCCATTTATAAACTCCCAGTGTGGCTCTTAACCGACACACTGACTTTGGTGGTGGTTGTAACACACCCACGACGGGGCATATGATTTTTTCTCTTTTTCTTAATTCTCTTTAGATTCCCCTTTCTTTAATTGTAGGTTCTTCCAACCCGCGAGCTCTATCCCGGCCCCTTTAAAGGGTTTGGACAACAGGATCTAGCTCTCCATGCTAGTCTCTTCCTTCATATGACCTCAGTCTATGACCACAGACCTAACCAAAGGGTGCTTTGTGTCTCCCGAGGGTAGTTCACTCCTCTTCTCTGAAGTCCGATATGTGAACTCCTCCAAGACCCAATCTACGGTCCATTCTCTCTCTTCGATCGACGACTGCGATCAAATCGCGAGTTTGCATTTCGGGTGTTTGGATGTGAGAAAACTTTGACTTACTCAACTCTTGAACTTTTGAATTCCGAACTAGGAGCCTAGCAAGCGCTAGCTCCACTCCTTACCTTCAACAATGTGACCTCCGACTATGACCCGAGGCCCAACACTATTAAATTTGAACGTTTTTGCGATGAATTAGAGACGAATTTTCGTCGACATAGAGTCGTTTTTGAGACCAAGATGATTTTTTGTTTCATTGGAATACATTCATCGGTCTAGCGGCCACACATGGATCTTCCCCGGTCTAGAGACTAGGAAAAGAAGCCTATTCAAAATGGATAAAAGTTTGGCTAGCGACGAATGTTAGTCGGTAGAACGACTAATATTAGTTGCAATATTGAGCAAGACAACCGTGGAAAACTTAGTTGCTAGAGCGACCAAACCATCAATTAAAAAGGTCAAACGAACAACTAACAGGTTGGTCACTCTAGCGACTAACAGGTTGGTCACTCTAGCGACTAACAGGTTGGTGTTTGTGACCAATTGGCAATACTAGCACCGAACATGTTGGTCACTCAACCGAATAACAGGTTGGTCACTCTAGCGACTAACAGGTTGGTGTTTTCGACCAATTTTTTATACTAGTGATGAACATGTTGGTCACTCAACCGAATAACAGGTTGGTCGCTCTAGCAACTAACAAGCTGGTGTTTGCGACCAACTGTTCATACTAGCGATGAACATGTTAGTCGCTAAAGTGACCAATGTTGTGGTTTAAAAAAAAAAAAAACTGTGCCATTCAACACAGGATCTTAACTAAATTTGATAACAGGTATTTAAGTGTGTCCAATCAGGATGGTCATGTAATTGTAGGATCTTAACTAAACCTTGATTTCAAAATGGGTTAGATGATATGGTGGAACCATGTGAAAGGAGGAACAAAAAATCATGGGAGGAAAGTTGAACATACGAGATTCTATAGATATGGATTTAATACAAAGTAATCCTAACATGTAGCATATATTCCAACAAACAATATGGATGGCATTATTTGACATACGCATTGGATACATCAATGCAATTACTATAGATTTTTCTCAACAGTTGCACAAAATGCCATCGTAATTCAAGGTTTTTAGGTTGGCACAACATTTTAAGATATTGGAACATTAGAGACATTGGAGGATCATTGGCATTCCATATTACTTAATGAAGTTGCTCCAGAGGATGGATATAGAAGTCCAATCAAGAGCATAAGTAATTGTAGCACACCATGGGTTGATTAAGCTTTTTTTTTCCGATGAATTATGAATAATACAACCATATGTCACATGGGACATGTTCATTATCCATCTTGAAGAAAATGTACCATCAAAACCATGTATTGAAGACTCATCACATGCTTTAGAACATGTGCCAACACTAGTAGGTGAAGAATCCATGGATGTTACAGAGCCTATATCAACTACTGCATAAGAAGTAGCAGAGTGTCAAGAAGGAGTAGGAGGATATCTCCTCAATAGATTAGGAACTAGAATCAAATATTTCTAGGGATGCCATGGAAAATACCTTATCCCAAGCAAGATCCTGCCACCCTGTTAGGGGTTCCAATTGTTAAAGAAAAAGAAGAAATCAACAACCTTGTTGATGAAAAGACACTTGTGATACATGAAGAGAGTAGCTATGTTATTGAGCATATTTCGAAGAGGATAAGGAGATATGTTTCGAATAGGCTGCAAAAGAGTATTCCAACACACATTGTGGCCACAAATTTAGTTAAAGTTTTGATGAGACAGCTATTGATTGCTCAAGGTGAAGTAGCAATGTAAGAAATAAGAAGAATAAAAAGGCGAGAACTTTATTCTTTTCATTTGACCATAAGCAACTAATCACTTTGTTTGAAGATAATTTTTCTTTAACCTCAATAGATTTTAATGAAAATTTAGAAGTCCTTGGTAATGAAAATACCAAGATAAAAATTGACCTAGTAAAACAAATGCAAGAAACTACAAAAAAGGATTAGAAAATTGCAAGATTAACATATGTATGTGAGGAGATTATTGAACAAGCTTACAAGATGTTGGCACATAGACCACTTGCTAGGGTCTATGCTTTATAATTAAAATATCAATGGTACAAATTTAACATTGCATGATACATATCTCTTATGAAGATGGATTTCCAAAACACGGATTTGCAACAAATATTGAGGTCACCAAACCCCTATGTTGGGGGTGTGTAAATATAAACATTTAAGTATGGGTTCCATAATGAAACTATGAGGTTCACAACTACAAAATAACATGAGCCTAAAGATATTATAGTAGAATTGAAGATAAGAGTAGAAGGGGCCAGACCAAGTAAGGTATGGAAAAATCATATTC
>JZKD02S0030376.1:137414-149929 GCA_000966675.3 Picea glauca
TTAAAATAGAGGCCCATGGAAAAAAACTACAACCTTGATAGAGTAATTAGAGGTATAAATAAAAAATATGCTAAAAAGACCTTGATCTCTCTTGGGTTGAATTGTGTCAAATGGTACCTCCATATGCACGACTAGGAAGAATGGTATTCATAGTCCAAAGACTACTTGAAGGCTTCGAATTTGTAGAATTATTTTATGTTTTTTCAGGGCTCAATGCCTCAAGGGAAAAAATGGCTAATGAAGCTTGCAATTTGCATCTAGGGACAATAAGGAAAAAGAGGTTTAATTAATAAGCACCAAATGATGCCACTATACACAATGGACAAGTGGTGATCTAGATACACAATGGTTAAGGCAATATTAATGAGTTTGAATCATCGTGCAATGACATATCTCATCCTATGAGGTGAATCCCATATGAACTTTGTCATTAGAAGTCTGAGATCACTTGACATGACATTTATGCACATAAAAGTAGGGTAGGTAGGAATTCCAATAAGCTCACAGTTGAACATCACTTTCAGCAGTTGAAATTTAGTTTTCAGTATGTGTTTTAAGATCGCAGTAGTAGTTTTTAGCAGGTACAAATAACAGGTTGCAAGTGGCAAGGTGTGAGAGGTTTGTAGCAGCCCAATGGATCAAGCACAAGGTCTATGATTTCTTTGGTGCCTTGCAGGGAGGACGTTGTCACCATTGTAGCCAATGTTAGAACATGTAATTTTTTATAATTTGGCTAAAAAATGGCCGTTTATAGAATTATTGTGCTCATGGGCTCATATACAGGATCTAGGTTATTTTTGACAAAAATTGTATTGAGTTTTACATCCATGCTTAATATCCAAGTTAGAAATTGAGGTTGATTTGGGTTTGCAGTTGGATGTACCCATTTTTCCACGTGCAAGGTGGAGTGCTATAACATCATAGTGAAATTCCCTCCTCTCGGAAGGAATTTGATGACTTTTTAACATTTTTTCTAGTCTCTACCTCTGAATAGAAACCCTTCTTCAGAATCCATACTTTACTCTTGTATTTTATTTAATCATTAATTAGAAAATATGTCTCTTCTAAATATTGGTGAGGGCAACATAGATGATGCTTTTCACAGGTATAATATACTTAAAGTTGATGACAAAATTGAGGGATGAGGGTGCGTGGTCAAAGTTCGATAAAAGTTTGGATTGCTCTTGTCAATGGTGTTGCATGAGGATATGTTTGAGATGTTGATATAATTTAAGAATTCACCAAAGCAAATGAAGGGAACAAATAAATTTTTTCTTTCAATTTTTGTGGTCTTGGTTTCATTGCAGCAAAGACAAGAGGGATTTTTTTTATTAAAAATGAAAAATCATAAATATTGGGCCTTTTGTGGTCCAAGTCCACTAGCCAAGCACCGAAGTTATACTAAATAACACAATCCTAGCTCCAGTTTAGCACTGAGCCACTAAAGGGAATCCCGCCCCAGCTGTCGACTGATTGCCAAACCCCAAAGCGTGAAAGATTGTCAAACCCCAAAGCGTGAAAGATTGTCAAACCCCAGCATGAAAGATTGTCAAACCCCAAAGCACCCCAGCTGTCGAATGAAGACATTATGTGTTGGGCATGTAGGTGTGCTCAACGCATCACAAAGTAAGACAGGTTTTCATTCAATCTGAGATTGATGTGGACGAAATTTGGTCTAGTGCTCTTTTTAATGGCTGGCGGCTATCATCTGCACCGAGATCATAGTGGATTTAACCACCAAATGAGAGCAATGGCTATTTAATGGTTCATTACACCTGGAGGTAAAACGATATACATTGATGCCACAGTGGGATCTAAATTACAATGGGATTTCAAGGCCACAGGGTGGAAATTTACACATCATTACTCATCAACCCCCTAGAATCTCTCTTGCTCCAAGAGAAAAATTCAAGATGATGTAATGAAAATTATAACCTTTGAGAAACCCTAAACTCCATCGCAGGTGAGGAAGAAGAATACTTACCATGGTTTTAAGCCCTCCCTCATCCGTACGCCTCTCCCTCCTTCGTGAAGCTATTCAGACAGTTGCGCCTCTCCCTCCTCTGTGCACCCCTCCTTCTCTGTATGTGCAGACATGCACCCCTCCTCCTCCACTCTGCAGACTGTGTGAAACTAATTGGGGGCAAGATCAAAAATTATGAGCGCGGAACTAGTGGTTTTGGTTTTTTGAAATGTGTTTTTTTTGTTTTTGTTTTGTTTTTTTATTATTTATAATATATATATAATATTATAATATAACTCGAGGGATCACACAACCACACGAAAACAACCACACAAGGGACCACTAGGAAAAACGATGAGCCAAAGGAGTTTGCAAGATGGGAGCCCAAACGCAACCCAAGGCAAGTTCGCAAGGTGGGTGCCCAAATGCAACTCAAGGCCAGTTCGCAAGATGGGCTCCCAAACACATGAAGAGTTGTAATGAAAATGACCACACAAGGGACCACTAGTCAAAAAGACGAGCTAGAGGATGGATAAGAACCAATTTTGGCTTGGAGGTAGATTTTTTAATATAGCCTCACCAAGGTTGGGCTCCCGAACACAACGCAAGGTGAGTTCGCAAGATGGGCGCCCAAACGCAAGGTGACTTCTCTATCTCCTTTCCTCCTTTTTAGTCATCTGGTGTTTCCTAGTGCTTCTATATCTGACAAGCATACCAAGATGTTTTTATTGCACTTGTAAAGAGAGTTTTTGTCGAAGCTTCTTCTATGTCATTCCCTGGACTTCCACGTTCTCGGAGCACCACATCGTATCCACATTCTCAGAGCTCCCTCCACCACTGGATCTAGAGAATTGGGAAGAGCCCCATGCTTTGTAATTTTATGTCGAATTGGAAGCCATTTCTTTCGTTTGAAGCTTGGAATCTCTTGTAGGTTTCAAAGTGGGTATCTTCACCTAAGGTTGGAAGCAGTCTTTTCTAGCTGCATCGACATTAGGTTGGGAGAATGTCCAATCCACATGGTTATCCAAACAAGGGTGCCTTATGTGAAAACTTTGATCTTAGAAGAGAAATTTGTAGGTGTGAAATGTACTATGGCAGTGCCTAAGAATTCCTTTCTCTGTATGTAAGGAATTGGGAGGGTTGAAGGAAATACTGGGAGCACAAAAAATCTTAAGGAAATGTAGGTGATTCAAAGGAAGATGATCACCACATAGAAAACTAAAAGGAAAGCACATCTAGCTAGACATAAGAGAGGAAATTAATAGTGAGAGATTGGAGGAAGTTGAGGAGAAAGTTAGAGTGTTGTAGGATAGAATTATGAAATTAGAATTAGAGAAACGACCAATCTATGAGGAGTTAAGGAAATCATGGATCCATGCTCTCTCAGTAATCTCTCTTGATTGGGACCAAATGGAAGCTATGGAAGAAGACATTGTCCAACAAAATGTTGAGCAAGAAGGAAAGAAAATCTCAATCAACCCCTCCTCAATGGCAGGTAGCAAGCAAAATACCCCTAGCAGGTATGGGCCCAAAAATCTTTGAATTTATATATTATGATTTGTGCTTTGCAAGATAATATTTTGTTAGGAAAATATGCACATAGTGTGTTTGTTAGGATAACATGTAAGCTATATACAAGCCTCATAGTCAATTATAGAACTAGAACTTTAACGTAGTACAGTCTGGAATTATTTGGTTGAAACCTTGAAGAAATTTCAAATCTTCAAAATAATTTTCAATTTTCAATTTTGTATTAATATATTGGACTATTTCGATATAGCCTCTTTGAAATAATATCACAAATATTATTTTGAAATATAAATTAAAAAAAAAACAAAAAACAATGAATGTATAATACCCTTAAATATGCATTACATCAAGGGAAAGGAGAATGTAATGGTGGATGCCCATATTAGAAGGTTGAAAATATTCTCCTTGGTACCCTTAAAGGTTGGTTTGAAGGAGCGAGTGTTAGAATAGATTCTTGGAGATAGTTGGTATATAAAGGCTAGATTGGTGCTTCATAACGGGAAGCATTTAGAGCCTAAGTTTGAATGCTATATCCATGAGGTAGATAAATTTTTACAATTTTAGGGGAGAATGTACATCCTTAGAGAAGAATATATTCAAAGCATGATCCTTAAATAAATCCATAGAGCACTATATTCTACCTCTTTGGAGTGAAGAAGATGTCTACATACATGAAGAAGCACTTGTTTTAGGGAGGCATGAAGCAAAATGTAGTTCAATTCATTGTTAAGTGCCTTGAATGTTAGTAGCTGAAGGACAAATACCACCATTCGATAGGACTTTTACGACTGCTTGACATTCCAATGTTAAAATAGGAATTCATCGTAGGATTTCCTCCCACACCACATTTAAGGCATAATTCCATTTTTATCATAGTTAATAAACCAACCAAAAGTGCTGACTTTATTCTAATTAGGGAAACTAATGATGCAATAGATTTGTTGCCAGTAATTATTAATGAGATTATTTGTCTTCATTGGTTTCCCAAGAAGATAATATTGGATAGAGACTCTTGGTTTATGTCCAGGTCTTGGACAACCTTGTTGTCAACACTTGGGACTCAATTGAATTTAAGAACTACTTATCATCCTTAAATGAATGGGAAAATAGAGAGAGTTAATCATGTGATGGAAGATGTCCTTAGGATGTATTTCATGGATCAATAGACCAACTGTGAGAAATATTTTCCTTTGGTGGATTTTTATTTCAATAGTAGCTACCATAACTCAATTTATATGCCTCCTAATGATTGCCTATATGGAAGGCCATATATGACACTATTGAGTTGGGACAGGATGGAATATTGAATGATAGTAAGACTAAAGTTGATATAGGAAATGGAATAATATATGATTTAGACTAGATAACGATTAAAATAAGCACATAATAAATAAAAGAATTATGTTGATGCCCATCGTAAAAATTGAAACTATGAAGTTGGAGATAATATTTTTATTCATATTTGGCCAAGTAAGAGTACCATTCGATTTGGGAATGGGGGGAATTTGTCACCTTAATTTATAGGGCCATTTAAAATTTTGAAAAGAATTGGACTGATTTCTTACTGTCTTGCACTGCATCCCACTTGCTCAAAACTCATGATGTTTTTCATGTATCATTATTACAACATTATGTAGCCGACGAGTCTCATAAAATTTAGTGGACGTAATTGTAAGGTTTGAAAGAAAATAATAGAAGGAAAATGCCTTCTCTCTTTGCTAAAGTGTAATTATGTATAATAAATAAACAGAGAATTACCAATGCACCAATCCAGGAGCAAAGAACCTTAGGTGATACCTTCCAACTACTAATGAGGGAACAATTTAAGGATGTGATATTTATTGTAGAGTTTATAAAGGGAGGTAAATATTATATTCAATGTCCATTTTAAGGTAGGTGAATCATTAAATGTTTTCATGGAAAAGTATACCAACCTTGCAAATAATTCCTTATTGAAAAAATTCATTAGGCGAAATTTTCAAAATGTGTTATTTACAATGGAAAAATGTTTATGACCAGTGTTTCTTGTGTTGGGTAAATATTGTCACTCTCATTTTTCTTAGTGTTATATTTAATATGCATATTCTATTGCAATTTAATTCTTATATGAATGTTTCTCATTGTATTCTTACATGTGCACATTTCAATAGAAAATATTAATATAAGATTGGACACCCATGGACATTGCTATGAATATTGCTATGGACATGTGCCATTGTTGGTCGCTATAGCGACTAATTGGGGTTTGGTCACTCTACCGACCAAATTTTTTCGTTAAAATGACCAACTTGGAAGGTTGGTCGCTAGAGCGACCAACATTTGGACCCCGAAAAAAAAAAGTATATTTAGTCCAAAAAAAGAAAAAAAAATACGACGAAATTTTAAACCGTCATAATATTTTTGTCGTAATTTGCGCCCAATGTAGTAGTGAAACTTCGAGTGCTTCATGACTTCACGTTTCATGATGTCAGAATATTTCTTGTCTCCCTTCTTCTGAAACCTAAACCTGTGCTCGTGTCATATCAACGGTCCATGATTCCCCGTGATCAAATGTTCCAAATCTCTCCTTTGCGAATTGAGACTTTGTGTTTCATGAAATTGGAAGAATACTCACCTCCCTTTTCCCAATTCCCAATTCTATGCTCGCCTTGGATTGATGGTCGATGACCTTCCTCGATCCAATGACTCTAATCGACTGCACAAACTCGGGCTTCGTGAGTTCCTATAACTCTTCCTTTGACTTCCCCAAGTCGCGAGTCAGTGAAATGTCGATCTCTCACCACATGTCCTTCCCAACACCAACGGCTAGGATCAAATCCACTTTTCCTGTTGCAAATCTTCCAAATTTCAAAACTTCGAACTTATGGATTTGTTTCCACCTATCAACCCTGACGATGGATAGTTCTGAGTATTTTGGAACTTCAGACTTTGCAAAGTCCTCTCTCCGGCGCACCTTCAAGGGTTAGACCTCGTGCACTTTCCTTGGGATCCAATGACTATTGGTCCTCGCACTCAGATCTAACGACCCAGATCTGATCTCCTCTATGCTCATTCCTCGTTGTCTGGAATCTGATCTGATAGTCCAGGTTCTTCACAATGCTCGATCCAACAACCATTGTTGCTCCTCCTCTCGAGCTTACGCCTTCTTCCCTGACTTGGAAGACTTAATACGTTTCAAAGGATTCAACCTTTGATCCTTCTATGAGTCCTTGATTTTGGGTCTCGTCTGTGCTTCTGAAAATGCTATCTCTATTGAGATTTTGGACTTGAAATAAGTCCGACTCTTATGCATTCCTTGCACTAGCTCAGTCTCCCAAGGAATTCTACCCTAAACCTTCAAAAGATAACTCCATTTTAAATCATAATCCATGAAAAAAAATCTCATGGATTAGACAGCTGAGGGGAGTCCCATAGGATCCATAAATCTATGGTCTAGGTCATTTCACAACATCAGAGGTTTTGGCCACTCCAAATCACAATTCTCCCGAAGCACGAATCTTCGATCTCGTATATCGGACGATCAAGAAGGACCCCAAAGGATCCAAAGATCCATGGTCCAGATCCTTTTGTGACTTCAGACATTAGAGGTTTTACCTCCCTTACAATAGATTCACTCAATTCTCCGAACTCGAGAAGCTCAAAGGACTCAAGGGCTCAACTGCCGCATTCTTTCTCGTATCCAACGGTCACAACAGACCTTGGCTCTTCCCAAATAGATCTATTTCGTTCGCCCTCCTTACAAAGGATCTTTCCCTTTTGATACTTGGACCTCACTATCCTTCCTAAGCTTTGTTAGATCTGAAAGGCTTAAGATATTTGCCCTCTTTCCCTTGAACTTAACACTTGGAAGAAATCTTTCGTGCACCCCTTACGTCCATTCCTTAGCACTAGAAATTAAGTAGTTCTCGGTCTCTATTTGTCTCGTAGAGAGTCTGTGCATATCAGTACTACCTCTCCTAAGCTTAACAAACTTTGACCTCCAAGGGACTCAGAACGAATAGGAGGGTAGACATATGTACATGAAATTGTACCTAGGGTCGACGAACTCACAGTCCATGGCTCTAGCTTACGCCACCACAGGATGCAAGAATTTACGAGTACAAGTCATGTCTGAACCATATAACTTCTTACTTGCCTAAATACACAATCAAGAAGAAATAGAAGGGATACAGTCTATCCTTTAAGCAATTATGCACATTCATGAAATGTTCATGGGATTTCCAACTTTAACTCATAGTGCCACTTAAATACACAAGATATGCAATTACTTATCTATTACAGGCGGTAGCCAACTAACTGACTGTGGGTGTTCATCCTTCCACCCAACCATAGACACAGAGGCATTGATTCTTAGCACTTTGGCCACCCACGTGCACTTTGGCATTGATTACTTATCTCCCTTACAAGCTTTTCCGCTCTCGTCCCCTGTCTCTTCTCTAGTTGTCTGTGTGTATCTATCTTACCTTCCTTCTTTTGGAAGGTTCCCGACCCATCATGTTCCTTCTGTTAGAAGGAATCTCAGGTTTGCATGTCTTTGTGGTACTTCGGGCTAACATTTTGCAACTAGACCATGCTCCCATTCCTGGGGGTGGTTGATAATTCAACCACTAGTCCTTTCTTCATTAACTAATTTCTCTCCTTGGGATCTAAAGGAGGTTTAACATCCTCATCAAGGTAAATTTGGGGTTATTTGATATAATAAACTCTCTTGTATAGTTTTTACATTCTTCCTCTAGTGATATCATGGCCACTACTTTCAAGGCTTCACCCCCACAGTCAATTATTGGAAACTCAAACAATAATACATTTACATTTTCCACATGCCTTAGCATGGTAATTCCAATTTTATGATTAATTACAAACTGGGGGAAAGAGTGATATTACAATTCCCTCCCCCTTAAAGGAACATCATCCTCGGTGTTCTTCCTCAAAAACACCTGTCATGCCTTTCTCATTCAGTTGTTTCATAAATATTGATCTTTCTCTCTCGGTCAGGTCCTTTTTCAGACCCTTAATCTTTGTCATTTGATTTCAGTAATTCTCGGACAATCAAGCATGTTAATCACAGTCTTCTACGAATAAATTGCATACAAATTTCTAGGAAAAATTTCATAATCTTAACACAATAATTATCTGCATAGTTTGTGGATTTGTATCCACATGGTCGTTGTGTTATCCAGGCTCATTTTTTTCCTTGACATACCCATTGGGTGCATGATCCCAATCAATAGTTTACAATAACTATCAAGGTTTCATCTTCCTTGCAGTCACTCACCCTCCATACCCAGTCTCAAGAATCCCCTTCTCTGCTATACAGTCCCTCAAGTGATCCATCTTGCCTTGCCAAGGTTTTCTCGCAAAAAAAGAATTCCAGAGACTCTATTGAGTCTTATAGTCGAGGAGTCCCTCAAACTTGCTCTGCCGAGGCATCCCTCCAAATTTTGTTACCTCAACACAATATATTTCAGGCGATCATGGCTTATCACGAGGTTCTCATGGCTCAATAGTAGCCATTTTTCATGCTTTTCAGCTTAACAGCCTTCCGACTCAACGAAAGTTAAGGAAGAAGGTTACTCTTCTTCTCCTGGAACATAAATAGATAGGGATGAAGGTTACTCTCCTTCTCTTGAATCAATCATAGATAGTGACGAAGGTTACTCTCCTTCTCCTAAGTCAGTCTCTATTTCTTGCGATCAGAACATACCCTTTTTCTCAGTTCTTCCTCGAACCTGAGAGCTCAGACTCTCGTCTCTACACTCTTCATAGATATTTTCCTTTCACCTGTATCATATGCATACATAAATTCATGAGACATCGTCACAAATTTTAAATTTAGAATTTCTTGTAAATATGTTACCTACAGATTTCCAATTCTACATTTTATTTTCATATTTGTTCTGCATAGGAACTAGATTCATAATTATGGAACATTCCTTCCCATAGCAGTTTATCTCAACAAGCAATTGGTCTTCCTTATGGGCTTACAATACTTCCATATCCAAGGCTCTTTCTTCCTGCAATTTATTCCTCAACTAAACAAATTGTTAGTTCTTATGTACATTATATTTTCGTCGCATACTTGTAGTGGCTCACAAACAATTTCAGAATTGTGCATACTAACAATAAAATTTATTTTCTCAAAAAAGAAATACCATTCCTTGTAGTTTGGCTCAACAAGCAATTGGTCTTCTTTATGGACTTACAACACTACCATATCCATGACTATTTTCTCCTTGCAATTCATTATTTTCATATCCAAACAAACTATTAGTCTCTCATCCATCCATGTATATATAGCTATATTCAAAACCATGCATACTAATATTTCATCACATCTATATAAACATGAAAGGGAATCCCATTCCTTGCCTATGCCTCATCTCAACATACCAAACTTTTCAAAACGTAATTCAACATTTCAAAGGGTTTAACAAATGTGCCAATATTCATGGCCACATTCATACCCAATGCACTCTTGCATTGATTTCAAGTTTGTCACACTTTATGACAGGTTCTTGGCCATGGTGCATTGGAATTTAACCAATCTCTTCACCACATGGCTTATTCATTTTAATTCACTCTTACAGCAAGACCATGCTTCCTTCTCTAGGACGATCACAATCCCAAATCAGTACACAAGAAACTCAAAAGTTTCACATGAATGCCCTTAATCATTCTTCCTTCATTAATAACTAGGGTGCCAACACTCATGGCCGCCCAATTTGTTTTCCTTGAATGCTTACATAATGTAAGTAAAATGTTGGAAGGTCCTCCTTCCTTACTGAAAAATCCATTGTCTGTCCTCTTATGCAACAAGCATTCCCTCAATGCATTCCATGCAATGTGATAACTATGAGCACATTTATTCCCATAGAACCAGTCCCCGCGACCACGGTCTAATGTAGAGTGCCAAACTCTACCTTCCTTGACTAGCCCAGATGGACTCCATTTTATCTCCATACAACCGAGAGTAGCGACCTCAGATTTATTCTTTTCAGGCACTATCCTTTCAACTCTTGTGTGTAGGCGCTATGATCCTGGCTTAGCCCCTTGTCTACAATTCGACGGTGAAGATTTGTCTTTCCCCAGATCCAATGGATGCAAGGGATTGCGAAACCTCAACTAGATCGCGGTTTAGTTCCCCTTTTGATCTCCGCAGTGAATATTGGTCGTCAATCTTATCGAACGACTGACATTTGATCCGATAAATCTTGTGGATCTTGAAATCGATCTGATGACTGATATCAGTTTCCTTCCGATGAACAACTCACATTCATCTCCTCTGGCAGGTTCTCGATTAACCTGATTCGATCAGGTTTTTCTTTCACAATCCTCAAAATCTCGATCTGTAGTTGATCGAAGGGATTTATATGATCTCTAGTAAAGGTTTTTGACTTTTTGAGTCAGCATAGATCATTTGGTTCAGATGCTCCTGCATCATACAATCAATCTTCACTGCCAGAGGTTCACACCTCCATGATTCAATTTCTCCTTCTCGAATCATACCCTTGTCGACTTCAGAACTTTGGGCTTCGGGGTTTCCATGAGCGAATTACTCCTTTAGCATGAAACTTCTTTATTGTAGGTCCATCACTATCTGTGATGGCCTCAACCTTGAATTAGCTTCAGCTTGTTACTAAGAATTTTCTAAGAAATATAAACATGCATTTTTTTTTAGTTCATGCATCCAGATTATGCATCCACACATATTCTATCTTCTGTTAATTTACATCCATGATCTACTTATCCATATTCGTAATCCTACTTTAAAAATTAGTCAAATTTTGATCGTTCACAATCATTCTCATGTGATTCTCAAAGGCATAATTATTTGCCTCTTATCATGACAATCAGAGCACCTTTTCTCTTTTACTCTTTCATCATGCATGTGCATCACCTGTACATTTAATATCATTCATACTTAACTAGTATTAAATAAGGATTCATATCAAGAAGCTTCACAATGCATTAAATCCATGCACTCAAGCATAAACACACACAAACTTAACCAAACATTCATCATGCAAGATTATTGCTTGCACCCTTTTCATGTCAGGCATGCACATGGGCATCTAAGACTTATAGATATCGCTCCAAGGATATTGTTTCCATCCTTATGACAAGCCTCATAGGAACACTCAACACTAAGTTTCCCTCTCGTTTGAGAGCTTGCCGTCATTCACACGATATCCACATGGATTTTGAATCAGACATAGTCATAACTATGTTCCTTTTTTATACGATAACAACTAGCAAGAAAACACTCTTGCCTCAACCTCCCCGGAACATTACCCAACTTATGAATACATTTTGGCAGTTATAACCATACCCCAGGTAACAGAATCAACCAAACTAGTTTCCAATTATATCTATATGGCTACCATCCACCACTGGATTTCAATCTGACCCATTGGGGTTCTAGAAGTGCCTCAACACTCCCTTTACCACATTCATGATCAACATTTAGTCAACCATTTTATCTTAACTTTAAAAATAATGTCTAATACCATTTGGACTACTTACTAAGTATCCTAGTTCAAAAATCCAGAGTATCTTTAGGTCAAGATCGGTCTTGACCATTACATCTAGAGTTCTTTTTTCCTTCTGTTTAGCACAGTCAGGGACATAGGCCATTCTCCTCCTCCCACAAGAACTCTGGCAGATTAGTTTTCCTATCCACCAAGCAAGGGAGGATGTTGTGATTTCTCACTCAATAACTCTATAATTCTACTGCTCTATTTATCATCTTGATTAGAAAAATCATGTCTAGCAATTCTTGTACCTAGAAAAAAAATTGGTTTCTGAGTCCACTTGAAACCCAAGAGTTGTGCATGCTTTCCCTTTTCAGGGAATGGTCACCAGAATCATTCCTCTGATCATGAGGATTTATATACTCTGAGTTTAATATTGCAAGATACCAGATATATAAAATATGCAGAACATAAACGAAATGCTAGAAATAACAGAATAACAGTGAAATATCCAGCATAATCTTCACAATACACAGAAATGATATACAAAA
>JZKD02S0030376.1:182644-195118 GCA_000966675.3 Picea glauca
TGTTCTACAGTTTCCTCGGCCAGAATTTCAGTCTCAGTTTCTATCGCTCTTTGGGTGGAGGTTTCTTCTTCTTTTTGTGGTTTTGTATTTTTCCTAAATCTACCTCTAGGATCTCCATTTCTCATGAAATCATATTAAAAAAATGAAAGAACTAAGATTGAGTTTCAGAGTACCTGTGATAACTGATATGTCGGTTTTCACCCTTTTTGTTTCCACAGCTGCTCTTACTGTCAACCTGCTAACACACCAAACCAAGCTAAGTGCATTCCAAAACTAATCAAAACAACTAACTTCTTACCTTTTAAACAGCTCCCCGGCAACGGTGCCAAAAATGTCAGGCTACTAAATTGAAGTTTTGAATGACCTGAAACACTAAATTGTCAAACCAGGGTTGGTAAACTTCGAGCTGATACATAGTATGTGCAGGCAAGCATCTAGTATCTATTTGAATGCTATCCTAAGAAGAAAACACACACCTATTCTGAGAACTTGAATTCTGATAACTAACTCGAAACTGAGCATTTCCTATTAAGTCATAAACAAAAAAAACAGTCTTGTGCTCAAATGCTGGTACTGCTATTTCTATTCAAAAGTGTGGTTCCACAAGATTATTTTGCCTCTAGGTTCGATCATCTACCATCATCACTTCTGTTCCAGCCATGACACGAAGAGTATTTTTGAAAATGCATTCAATCTGGTCATCAAAATGAATCTAAAGCTATCTACAGGAAAACAGAGTACTTTCCTAACTACTAGTACCAGGAGCTCCTTTTGTTCTAACTGCAATCTAACTATTCTAAGCAGGCAAGGTAACTACTGTCTAACAAAGAAAAAATGCATGCTAATTCTGATTTATATTCAAATTGGAAATGAAAAGCCACACAATACCACGTTTGTACTCTTAAACCCTACAGGCATCAATCATGTGTTTAATACTCAACAACGTCAAAGTTAATAGTGCACTGTAATGATTCAGTTGAGGAATAAATAAACACGATTCTGAAACTTTAAAATGTCGTGTAAGCAAACGCTAACACACTGCAATGAACTGAAGCTATGATAAACTAAAGCTAAATCTATGAACATTAAGCTACCTCGTATGCAAGTTCTAAAACACGGAAATGAACTAAATCTATGACAGCATAAAACTAAATCTATTGCAAAATAAGGCAGCGACTTGCACCAGTTTGGCGGGCCCAACCAAATGGCACAAATGCTGTAAGTGGTAACCAAAGCTGACTATAACATTCTATACGATCACCGTGTAAACCTCGTGCTTCATTAACTCAGGAAAGAAATACTCAAATCATAAGACAGTCGGATACCATAACACAACAGTAGTTTTTATTCAAAACATAGGTTCATAGCATAACATAGTCCAACATAATCTAACCCATTCTCAGAAGTGATCCCGGGCTTATATATCAATCCTTCTGTCTTTAACAGTCGAAAATAAAGGTATGTAAAAACAAACGGATCCCCGATCCGAGAATAGTTCTTGAAATCAAATTGAAACGTACTTCACAGCTTCGTGACACGTAGTGTCACGAAGTGTGAACGATGAAGAATAATCGATCCAGGCTTCATGATGTCTTCGAGCACTCTGTGGCAATGACTCCAACTGTCCTGTGAATCTTTCTATCTCTCATTCGAACCATAACGCACAGATCTCGAGCAGCTCCATTGGTACCTACACAGGTGCAAGTTGGTACCTAGTACCGACATCCTGTTCCAAAAATAGAGGTGGTACCTAACCCAAATGATATTAGTTCCAATACCAATTTAAAGCATTAAAGTGCATAAAAATAGCTTGAAATTCAAAGATACCTTAGGTGACCCCTTTGAATGGTAGGGAGATGTTAATTCTGTCAAAAGGAGGCCAAAAGGGTGGTACTGGCATATAAATGGAGGTCTGTGGTATATAATATAGGAAAAGAGCATGGTCAAAACTGGGGACCAACAACCTTCCCAATCTGTAGTGATGAGGCGTAGCTCCACTTGAAGGTACCAGTTGATAGGGGTCATGTCCAGCGTGTTAATGAATTTGTGCACCCATTTTTCTTGAGGAATGTCACGTCATGCCTCTTCGCAACTTTGCACATTGTCCTTTGGGAAACTTTGACCGGTATGCCTTACTTCGCAACTTATTGTGTCCAATCTTTGATATTTATTTTATGCATCCCCCACCATCTTGTTGGTGTGGCTTTCAGGGCCTCATCCATTGCCAACAACCTCTGTTGTGTTGGTACACTTGTTTCAAAATCTGATAGGAAGGTTTCTAAAGGGTTCAAACCATCAAATGTGGGTAAGTTACTCACTGTTGTGCCGATCTAGTGAACTTCTCTGGTTAATATAACACATATTTTGGTGGATACTTTATACATCTGGTTTTTCCAGTTCTCTAGTGCTTCTTATGAATCTGATGAACACACGCTGTCACTTTTCCATCTCAGATTCCCATCGATTGTAAGGTTGATGTAATCATGTTGTCTGGCTATTAGTTTGTAGATGTTTTCCAGTTCATATGTGTGGTCTTCTTCTCTGATGAGCTCTGTATTCATCTGGATCTAAGGGTGAAATGAACCTAAGGACATCTCTTTCAAAGGTCATATGTATTTTCTTCAAATCAACAATAGTAGAATTGTTGAAGGCCCAATCAATTCCTAACAATGCAGGGTACGTGTAGTTGTCATCAACAATTTCAATTACCTCAAAATCTGCAAAGGTTCTAACTCTGTCGGTGTCCACAGGGACATGCTCCATTCGTCCAAATGGGCTAACAGCTTGCTGATTAGCAATTTTAAGCCTGATAGGGGAATAGATCAACTTAATTTTTCCCATTAGTGCCCATGTTTTCTTTGTTATGACATTGACCTCCGACCCTAAGTCGAGGACCACATAGTCTATATCACACTCTCCTATCTGAGCATTCAAGTGTAATTCTTTATTTGTCCTTATCTTCTTACCAATTTGGTGTGCTACCCTATTCAGTAAGGGGTATACCTTCCCTAGCTCATACTGTCTAACCAGATTTTGTAGTTCTTGTATAGATTTCCCATCTTTAAGAAGATCTATAAACATATACAGGAAACTTACAAGTTTACTTACCTATTTTTCATCTCTAGGCGAGTCATACTGATCAAATGCGTGAGGCATTCCATATTATCTTATTTATGGTCATGTCTTTGAGGAAGAACTTTGATCTTCTTTGAACTCTTGCCTTGCTTCCTCAAAGATTTGTCTTTCCTTCTTTGCATCAAAATCCTGATTCTTCTCTGTAAATTTCCTGATACCTGAGTCTTCTCTGATCTTTCCTCGGGTCATTCTATCCTCTCCTATAGCAGTGCCTCCTTGAGTAATAACAACGACTCTAGGGTCTTCTCCTCGAGGTTCAACATATATTAGTTTCACTTGTGGGTTCTGTTGAGGTCCTCATATTTCCTGAAGCTTAGCTAGCAACACATGACAGTCCTCAATGACATGCTTGAAGGAGTTTCAATAACTGCAATTGGTACAAGGCTTCTAACAGTCCTGTGCTAGATGTCCTGGTTGCATGCAATTATAACAAATTATTTTTCCTTGGCCTCGGCCCATACCTCCTCCTCCTCCTCCTCCTCCTCTAAATCCAACACGAGGATTGAATTTTCCTCTTCCTAGGGAGTTATATTGCACATTGTTTCCTTCTTGATGTATTTCACCTTGGATCTTGTATATGTCTCTTTATCTTTCATGCATGAGATCATAATCTCCACAATATCTATCATCATGTTGTACTGACTTACAGAATGTGAAATACAAGTTTGTGGGTGTTTGAACATATTTTTGCATGTAATAGCACTCACCAGGGTGATGTCGATTGTTGTGTACTTCACACCAGGGTAATGTGACCTCCTTCAAAGGGATCGGAGCTCCAGAATCCAAGTATTCATGGAATAGGGAACAATGCTCCTTGTCATGGCCTTCCGATTTGCATCTGATACACCAGATGTCTTCCCGTTTGTATTTTCCCTTGTCCTTCTTCATGTCTTCAACCTGCAAAGACAAACTAGTTAACTGACTCATGATCTAGCTCATACCTTAGATGGATTCTCCCATAGGGGTTGATTCGAGCTTCATGGCGATCTCCAATGCTTCTTCCTATGAAGCAATCTTCTGTTGCATCAAGGGAACTCTGATATGTGGTAAAAGTTCAGTGATGAACCATTCTTTGTTCTGCTCGTCTTGGATCTTAAAATTCAATCGGCCTGTTAGGGTCTTGAATCTCTGGTTGAAATCCCAAAAAGGTTTGGCTACCTTCTTCTTGATATCCTTCAGCTCTATAATACATTGTGACTATGACTTAGGTTTCTTAAAATCTGTAATTAGCGCGTTCTTGATCTCATTCAGTGGATTAGATTGTGTAAGTCCTTGGACAAGCTTCATGTACCAGTTCAACGTGCGATCCTTCAGTGTAGTGCTAAACTGGTTTCTTTTAACAGCTTCATCGGTAACATTTTTAATGTTCCATACGGCCTCACACAGGAACCAGTGTTGATCAGGATCTTCAGATCCATCTCCTCTAAAGATAGGAAGCCTCATCTCATCTACCATGGAGCTGCCTAGGTTTCCTGTCTGAGTAGATGTTGAGCTGGTAGTAATAGTGCTCTGAGGACTCTGGTGCTTTTGAATATTCTGATTACTTAGCGTTTCTGAAACAACAAGAGGATTGATATTACTTACTTCAGTGGTCTGCGCAGTTCCTAATGTTTCTGGCTTGTTCCAGTGAAGTTCTTCAACAACTTCTTCCTCTACCCTAGTGGGTTCTAAGTGCTCTTCGTCTGTTAGATCTGCCTCTTCTCGACTGTAGAAACCCTCTTCTTCATAGTTTTTCTTAAACAGGTTCTCAAGGTGAACCCCTCGAAATACTCTCCCACTGGGCATATGTCTAGCTTCTGTCTCGCTGTCGCTGTCTGAATTATTGAACATTAGCCTTTTCAAATCCAACCAGTTTACTGTATCTTCAAGATGTTCTTTTCATGCAAGAGCATCTTGATTCTTAACTTCAGAAAATGAAAAAATTTCCCTATGGGTCCTTTGAAAAAGTATCTCTCGGCTTGGCTATATGATTCTACTCTGTCAACAGCAAACTCGGTGATATACCCTCCAATGGTACTATCAAACTAGTGATCTACTACTCTGGATACAACATTATCGACTCTTTTGACCTTCTGGATCAGCGCTGACGTGCAAACCACGAGAGGTCTAGATCTGATCTCGAACTGGGTATCTGCTAACCTAGCCAACCACTCATATAGATCCTGATGGATTCCTTCAAAGAAGATTTCGTGAATGTCGGTGAAGATGTATCTTTGTAGCCAATATTCAATAGTTAGCTTAGGGTTCTTGTTCTAGGCTTCAGCGAAGTCCCTCTCTTGATATTCTATCCACTTTTAAATATCTGTCTTTGATGGGAACCACCTTGACATTCCCTTACGAAGATTCATTTCCCAGAAATGGAACCATTTGTTGGCACAGGGGCAGACCCAAGGTTCACTCCAAGAGTTCACCAACAAGCCCTAGCTACTGGCCCTTTCGGCAACACGTGCAAAGCAAATGCAGTCTCACCCGAAGCAGCTATGAGGGGGTTGCAGGACATATATGTCTACAACCTAGGGAATATCAAATAGATCTAGTACAATAGAAACACAACATGCATCTATCACTTATAAAGCTAGATCTGTCCTTCACAACTATAGATCTGATCTAACACAACAATGAAAATAACAATATAACATCGACAAAGATCAAAGCATCAATCACACACACAACACAAGATATATGTGGTTCACCCTCTCTCTAGGGATACGTCCACAAAACTATGCTTATGATTTATTAATATAAAGCATACAGTTCTTGTCTGCACTCTTAGCTAGTAGATCTTCTTTCTTCTCTCTCTTTCTCTCCCCTTCCTGCGCACCCAGCTATAGGACTTGACCTTTGCACACAGCTAAAGATCTTACAATACCAAAAGGCTCTCTTACTCAGAACTTATCTCTCACAATACAATACTCTCTCACCACAACAATAGATATAGATCAACAACAATATCATTCCAAACCAACCCAGGTCCTCTTGACCTTTATTTATACATTAAAATACCTCACTGACAGTCTTAGGCCGAAACCTAGGTGCCAAAAACCTAAATACGAAAACCCTAGGTGTCTAAAACCTTAGGTCAACTTGATATTCCTTTTTTGGGCTTCGCCAGCCTATCTTCCCTTCCTTCTCGCGTGGTGCTCTAAGGCATCCAACGATGGCTTTTTCTTCTTGTTGAGTTTTCCTCGATCCATCTTCCTTATTGATCTATCAACCTTGATATTCTCGTCCAACGACTTTCTTTTCCATACTTCGCTCCATATTTTCTTCTCTTTTTCTCAACTCGACCCAGTGAAAGTCACTGTTTCTCCCGCGAAGTTTGCTTTTTACCTTTTATTCCTTGTTCTTTGATTCCATCCATAACCAAGGGCCAACATTGCTCTCTGCATTTTTCCTATAACCCCAGCCTAGTCTAGGATTCCTTGCCCGAGGATGGAGCTTAGTCCCAGCTCGGGGGTGACTCACTGTTGAGCATGATGAGCAGTGAGGTCTAAGGCTAGGAGTTTTGTGGAAGGTCTGTAAGTGGTTGGTGGAGTTACTACAGTTTCAAAGATAAGTATATGCAGGTTTCTTAATTTTGATTAAAATGCATGCCTGTGATGCTAGCAATATTATCATGTATTATGTTCCAATGATATTACTGTTGATTCCATTAATTTTGTATGTTAGCAGCAATTATATGTTTACTCTGTTAATCCATTTAACTTCATTTAAGTGCATATTACATAAGTATGAGAATGTTTCCACATATTAGCATTGCCCGACAAGTGGGTTGATGGTCAAGGATGTTTCAATATGGTATCAGAGTCATGTTTTCAATACTGAGCCTGGATGGGCCAGATAAGTGGTCTTTGGAACCAAGGTTTCGAGTGGAAATGGTGTTCGAAGGACCAATTTCGAACCTTATATTGTTTCTAAGTGTCAAGGGGTTACATTGGCCATGTTACGAAGCTCGGGAGGAGTAGCGGTAGAATAAAACCGTAGTCGTAGATCAGCTGTAAAGGAGAAGATCTGGACCATCGAATCCACATCCAGACACTTAGGAGAGCGCACAGAAGAGATCATATCTGGGCCATGATATCTGAGCGTGTGTACCAATAGTCGTTGGATATAGGGAATGTGCACAAGGTTTAAAACCCTTTGGAGTTGCATAGAAGTGTGGAAATCACGATACGCGAAGCCCCAACATCATCAAGACCGTCCATCGAAAAGGACACATAGCAGAGATCCACATAAGTCATAGATTTGCAGAGATCCACATAAGTCATAGATTTGCAAGTGGAAAAGCTATAGAAATCCTAACCGTCCATCGGAAGGGACGCGTGGAGAGCGATCAACCTTTCACTGACTCGTGACTTGAAAAGGTCAAAGGGAAAGTTCGTGAGAATTCATGAAACGCAAATTCGCGATTGGATCACAATCATTGATCTAGGAGAGATCTAGACCATTAACTGTCCAGGAAGAATTTCAGCATTTCGAGGATCGGGAGGAAAAAGGTGGAAAGTCTTTCGACCTTGCAACACATGAAATATCGATACGTGAAATCCCGACGATATCTGAGTCGTCAGACGTGGGGAAATTAGGACTGTTGGATCAAGAAAAAGAGAAGATTGTAATTTTGGGAGTTCGGATGTTGGGAGAAATGGGATGTGCTGACGCACAAACTCCTAAATCCCGAAATCACGAAATCCCAAAGAGCCAAAGTAGTGAGTTGGGATGATGTCACTTGAATGGATGAGGAACCATAGGATATGTGCCACGTGCCAGTGGGCCCCGAAGGAAAAGTAGATGTAGTGGGGTCGAAGGGCGTCACCTGAGGTAACGTGGAACTTATTAAGCACATCACGTGTCACCACCCTGGTTGGTGACAACTGTGCTGTGGGCCCGACGGTGAGAAAGGTCGAAAGTTCGAAAGTCAGGAGTTGGAGAGGTAAGTGAGTATGAGATCCTCCAGGATCGAAACCCTGAAGTTTCGTTTAGAGAACCTTGAGATCTAGCGCTTGGTCATGAACCATGGTCGCATGGGTTGGGAAACAGATAGAAAAGGGTGAAGGCCTAAGTGCACTACAGAGTCGAACAAAGCTCGGAAAATTCATGGAAACTGAACGTTTTCTTGAATCAAGTTGTTTATGAATGCAGTGGGATTTGTTAAGGGATAATGACCTGACAAATTTTGTTTGTCTGCACGTTGTGATGCATAAGTTCAATAAGGACCAGAATCGAATAGAAATTCCACTGAGTGCAAAAGAAATGGAAAGGGCACAGACTGCTTCCAGTTCTAAGGATGAAACAAAAGGAATGGATGTTCATTTGGGGGTTTGAAGCGTCAAAATCCAATGGTCATAGAGAAGAGATAGATAAGGAAGGAAAAATGATGAAAATCATGGAAAGATTGTAGAAAGATGCCCAAACTCACCAAGAAGATAGAAAAAATCTCAGGAAAGCTCAGGAAAAACAAGGAGAATTCAACATAAAGTTGCTAAAGAGTTTGAAGAGAATAGAAAAGATGTTGGATAAGGAGAGTGACTCGATCAGAATAGGGAGTCACCAGACTTCTGAGGGAAGAAGGTTAAGGAGTGTGGGTAGACACCATCATCACTCCCAAGGTCGGTCCAAGAGAATGACACATAGTACTTCAAGCCCATCTCCTACCAGAAAGCACAGGAGATCTGAAGTGGATGAATTGAAGGGAGAGATGAACAAGATTAATCCTCCTACGTTTGATGGAGAACATCAGAAGGAGGAAGATGCTGAAACATGGTTGCTCAGTATGAGGAAATACTTCCAACTATAGAATTATTCCTCACATGCGGAAGGAAGAATTGAGATGTATCAACTGAAATGGAAAGCATCCATGTGGTGGGATCAACTTGTGCAGGTGCAGCTCATTGGAGAGAAATATACCACTTGGAAGGAATTCAAGAGGTATTTTGAGAAGAAGTATTTGACTAAGATATATTATGACAAAAAGATGAAAGAGTTATTTGAACTCAAGCTAGGCAGCATGACCATTGATGAGTATGAACGTAGGTTTTTGGAATTGCTCAAGTATGTTCCATTCATCAAAGAGGAAACTGTCAAGATTCAAAGGTATTTGAGTGGACTACCATCTTCCATTGGGGACAAGATACAGTATGATGACCCTAAGACCATGGAAGAAATGATAAGAAGATCGAAATTCTTATATCAACAACAAAGAGAAAAGACTACCTTTCAAAAGACTTGGGACGACCAGAGGAAGTTCAAGAAGGAATAGAGGCAGAAGGTAAACAAAGCTCCCTTTTTTAGAAACATTCCTCAAGGATAGCCATAGTTTAGAGAGCCAAGAATGGCTGACGTAGGGGAACAAAGGCCAAGACAGATGCCCATTCAGTGTTGGGGTTGTCATGGAAACCATAAGTACAGAGATTGTCCCTACAAAAATGGAAAAGTGAGAGTTGTCCATAATGTTCAACAAAATGAAACAATGGAGGACATGGGCAGTAGACTGCCAAGGATCTATGCATCCCTGGACAACAAGTAATATGAATTTCAATCGCACATGATTGAAGTAGAAGTTGGCTACAGGAACCAAGAGAAAAGTCACTAAGTTGGTTAAGTCTTGTCTTGTGGACATGAATGGACTAAGCATAAAGGCTAAATTGAATGTTCTTCCTTTAGGTTCTTATGACTGTCTAATTGAGATGGACTCATTGGACCAAAACCATGCCATATTGGACTATTGTAATAAGGCATTCACTTGCTTGGATGAGGAAGAGAATCGAAGAATAGTCCAAGGAATTCCCAGAGTTGTTGCTATCAGAGAAATCTCAACAATGCAGTTGAAGAAGTGCTACAGAAAGAATCTAAGGATGAGGTCTCAAATATTGGAGATCATGTGGTACTAAAGGCGTTTGAAGATGTATTCCAAGAGGTACCAGGATTACCCCCAAAGAGAGATATTGATTTCTCTGTAAACTTGATGCCTGGAGCAACTCCAGTGTCAAAATCTCCTTACAGAATGAGTACGCAAAAGTTGAAAGTGTTGCAATTGTAGCTTGAAGAGCTTATAAAGAAGGGGTACATATGCCCAAGTGTGTCACCTTGGGCAGCCCCGGTCCTGTTCATGAAGAAGAAGGATGGAGCGTTGATATCGTGTATCAATTGTAGACAATTTAACAAAGTGACTGTAAAGAACAAGTATCTTCTACCAAGGATTGATGACCTCTTTGATCAGTTGAAGGATGCAAAGATATTTTCGAAGATAAATATTAGGTCAGGATATCACCAGGTAAGGATAAAGTATGAAGACATCAACAAGACCACCTTTAGAACAAGGTATGGTCATTACGAGTTCACATTGGTGCCATTTGGGTTTTCAAACACACCCACTGTTTTTATGTGTTTAATGAATGGTGTATTCAAGGACTATCTAGACAAGTTTGTCATAGTATTCCTGGGTGACATCATGGTGTATTCCAAGTCGAAGGATGAGCATGAAAAACATCTGAGGATGGTGTTGCAGGTGCTAAGAGAGCACCAATTGTATGTCAAGTTGAGCAAGTGCTCGTTTTATAAAAAACAGATCCATTACTTGGGGAATTTTTTTTTCGAAGGATGGGATAGTTGTAGATCCTGAGAAGATTGAGGCCATTAGAGGATGTTCAGTGCCAAAGAACATGACAAAAGTTAGATCCTTCATGGGTTTAGCTGGTTATTACAGAAGTTTTGTCATAGGGTTCTCGAGGATAGCTCACCCTATCACTTCCTTGCAAAGGAAGGAGAAGAAGTTTCAATGGACAAAGAATTGTGAGAAAAACTTTCAGCAATTGAAGCAAATGTTAACCAATGATCCAATCTTGAGGATTGCAGATCCAAACAAAGATTTCATGGTATGAACTAATGCATGAAAAGAAGGACTGGGATGAGTCCTCAGTCAGAATGGATTCATAATTTGTTATGAATCTAGAAAGTTGAAAGAGCATGAAAGGAACTATGCCACTCATGATTTGGAGTTGTAGCCATAGTACACACTCTAAAGAAGTGGAGGCATTACCTCATGGGAAGGAGGTTTGAACTAATAACAAACCATAATGATCTGAAGTATTTGTTCGATCAGACAACCTTGAACGCTAGGAAGAGTAGGTTGTTGGAGTTTCTTTGTGAGTACGATTTTTATATCAAGCATATCAAAGGGAAGGAGAATAAAGTGGCTGATGCACTCAGCAGGAGAGTACACGAGTTACATGCTACAACCATTAGCATGTACCGAACTGATATAAAGGGCAAAATTTTGAAAGCTGCAAATGCATATTTGTAGTACATGGATCTGGTAGCAAAGCTACAACAAGGCAAGATGCCACAGAAAGTGGAAAATTATAAATTGCAAACAGATGGAACACTTTTGTACAAGAACATAATTTATATACCTAATGTACAGGACTTGAAAAGTATGATTTTACATGAAATGCATAATGTGCCTTATGCAGGGCACCCTAGATATCAGAAAACCGTGGCAGCAATCAAGAGCCATTATTTCTGGCCAGGTATGAAGAAGGAGATTGTTGAATACATTGCCAGATGTATGGAGTGCCAAAAGGTTAAAGTTGAGCACAGACACTCAACAGGGTTGTTGCAACCCTTACCCATTCCTGAGTGGAAGTGGGAGGTAGTGACAATGGAATTCATCACAAGATTTCCCAGGACAGGTAAACAACATGATTCAATTATGGTGGTGGTGGAAAAGCTTATGAAAGTTGCCCATTTCATTCTGTTAGAGACTACTCACAAGGTATATGATGTTGTCGACATCTTTGTGAGGGAAGTAGCATGATTGCACGGAATCCCTAAGACAATTGTGTTTGACAGAGACCCGAAATTTACCTCAAATTTATGGAAGGGGTTATTCAAGGGGTTCAGGACGAATCTGAACTTTAGTACAACCTATCATCCTGAGTCTGATGGGAAAATAGAGAGGGTGAATCGAGTAATAGAAGGCATACTAAGGATGTATGTGATGGACAAACCATCAAAATGGGAAGACTAACTACATTTGGTAGAATTAACCTACAACAATAACGTAGTTACCAACTTAACGAGAACTCTCCAGAGTTCTCATTTTGGGGGGGGTCCAATTTTTTACCTCGTTTTGAAAAATGGTGCTACCAATAGCACCCCCTCTCCATTTTTAGGTGATTTTTGATATATATTTTTTTTATCCACAATGTTTCCACATTTTTTTTTAAATGCTCATTTTTCATCTATTTTCAATTTTTTCTAAATATATATATTTTTTGTTTTTATTCAACTCCGTTTTTAGCCTTTTTTTCATGCTTCTTTCAATCTTAAAAATATTTTTTA
>JZKD02S0030376.1:332939-345814 GCA_000966675.3 Picea glauca
TCTCCACATTCATTACGAAATATCATGATAGTCATAAATCAACCAAAAATCACCTTAAACCAGTCCTTAACAAGATCCATACCTTTGAGTGATGGGGTGCCTCCAATGTTGCTCCCCTCCATCCTGCGATTCATCACATGACTTAATTATATTTCATAATAATAATTAAAGATGTAACAACCTCTACAAATTAATGACTAAAGACGAATACCTGAATGAGCTTCTCTTCGTTTCGAGAATACATTATTCTCTACTAAATAGGACCAACCACATGAAGGTGGAAGCTCTTTTGGCCCCTCCCCCCTTCTCACATCACTCTCATTTCCCCATACCCAATCTATCTAGATTTTACAACTATAATTAGAAATGAAAGTAACATTAAATGTAAACAAAAAACATTCATCACCATGTGCTAAAACAAAAAACATGAAATCAAATAACATTCATGACACGTAGGAAAACAAAATACATTACATTGGATCAGAATTATATTGGATTTATATTAATAATAAAATGTCTAATCATTTGTTTTTATTCTTCTTCTTCTTCTTGGTCTCCATGAAAGCACAAATTAAGTCATCATCATAATTTAACTGATCCCCCACAGTTATTGGGCCTTCTTGAAGTGTTGCATAATCAATACTCAACACCTCACGCCATGATGAACTTCTAGTATTTCGGCATGGAGGTTGAGGATGCGCATGGGCATCCACTGCTGCAAGAACAAAAAAAATTCAAGTGATATTGTTATTCATTGTTCCTAGGGAAATTTAATTAATATAGATTTAATTACAATGTTTTATACCTGGATTAGCCGGTACAATAGAAACAGTAGTTGGTGGCCGCATTGTTGTTTCTACACTTGTTGATCTCTTCTCTCAATCGACATCTACACACTTTTCCATATGAAACAATATAAGTATTTAGTACAGAATATACTCTAAATATTAATACTCATTAAAAATGGAAAAAACAATAAAAATGCATGCATACCACTATGTAATGGTCCTTCAACAACAACGCTTGAATCAATATGGGGGTCAGGATGTGGTTCATCGGGTACATCAGGAGCATTGGTAGCATTGTTACTCTCCTACGAATGTGGAAAAGACACATTATTTTACATTTTAAATGAATAAAAAATATATTTTACATTACAAGTAATCAATGAGTAAAAACTAATCGACAAGTTTTTAATTTCATTTTATTTACCATGTCCTCCAGAGAGACACATGGAAATTGCCCCAAGCTTCTTCGTCGCGCCATCATGCTATCAAAACCCTGCGTGAACCCGACCTTTATATCTTCTTATGTGGATTCGTTGTTGAACAAATACCCCTGCATTGAGCAATATCAAAATCATTAGTCACTAGTTGCAATGAATTACATATTTTGTGACGATGATAAAAAAAAAAGTAAAATGTTTAGTCACTTACAACCCATGCCTTCAATCTCCCATAACCACCTTGGCCCAATTTATGTTGGCCATGTTTGTCTTGTCTTGCCTTTGTTGCCTTGGAAGTGTCTTGGAGTCTATGCAATATTTTGAAATATGTTAGATATTGATTGTTTTCCTTGTAAAGTAAACAAAAGACCATCATAGTAAATTGAAAACACCTCTTACCTTCCAGGGCCAGGTGGTTTCTTCCCTTGTTCTTTCATCGCTAATTCTCTTACACTGAGAATAATTTATTTCCACTCCCTCTCGGGGACAACCAAAGAGAGTTCTCACTTGGGGTCTTGTACTAATTTATTCCTATACGCCTCTCTAACATGTTTCAAATGCTTTCTGGTCCTTTTTAGGACTTCTGGCTTATTGAACGAGTCACCAAACTCGCCAACCAGTCTGGAGATAAGAAGGATTTTCATTTTGGAATTTTGTTGATTCCATCGTAGTTGAATGGTCGGCCCAAAAAGTTCTAATGCATAGTCATGCAAAATATTGTAGAACACATTGTTTCCTGTAAAACATTATCATCATTAGTAATTTAAATCTCACTGATATGTGATTGTTTAAACAATTATATAACAATAATCTCGATAAAGACATATATTAAATACCTGGTAGTTGTACTATTTTTAGAGGAACCATGTCTTGGTCGACCAAAAATGATACTGCGGTTGTTCCTGTGCTTTGGATACGTGTAGCACCAAGATAACAATCAATAGAAGGGTGATCAGTTCCATGATCATATACACCACTTTCACGATCTCGCATGTGTTGCAGGGGCATGGCATCACCCCTAAAAGGTATAGAATCGGTCTCAAGCAGCACACTTGGGGTGGAAAATAGCCTCGTGGCTATGTGGCCATGCGGGTTCGCTGTTGCAGTCTTGCTGCTGCTACTAGGACCTTCCCCTTCCCCTCTCATCGATCTCACAAAATTCTACAATGAGAAATATGTGTTAATTGCATATATCAAATTACAAAATTTAAAACCAAAAATTGATATTGTTAGATGACATGACTTACCCCATAATTTTCTATCTTAACATGTAATTCAACTATCCTTAGGAAATCCTCATATGTTTCCGGCCCAACAATGACCAAATCCCAGAATTCCCTATTGGCCTTTCTTAGGGACAATTCTATTGTCTGTAAGGAGTCTCTAGAATCAAATATCTCTTCATCACTTATATATTCATCGTTTTCAGTCAATGTGGTGCTAGGAACATGGCCTTTTCCCCGATCAACACCTTTTCCACGCTCAGGGCCTTTGCCCCGATCAACGCCTTTTCCACGCTCAGGGCCTTTTCCCCGATCACCACTCTAGCATAATTTCAAGAAGAATGTTAGTATGTGCAAGAAATATTGAAAAAAAAATATATGAAATAATGGAATATTGGCAAATATTATCAAATGAAACATTCACACATACACATTAGCAAATATTTGGAAATGAAACATCGAGCAAAAATTAGCAAATGGAACATTCAGAAATAAAATAAAATTTCATCACAAATGAAACATTCACAAATTAAGTAATCCATTTTTAAGTTTGGGTATAATGGGTTTTGTACCATAGCAAAAGAAGACGTTCTTGGGTCGACTCGATTCAAATTGTAATTGACCAACAACTCTTCGCCTGCCGTTATTGTTTTCACTGCACATACAAATATCCTATTACCTTCACGCTCCTCAAAAATGCAATTGGGTTCCTTTCTTGTCATCCCAGGCCTTGTACTGTTTATAAGACCTACAATATTCCCTGATGCCTTTGTCCCTCCATCAATATACATAGTCGCTCCTTATTTTTATTATTGTCTTTCTGCTGTATATAATTTGCGGCGAGTGCGTATCTCCGCATACTAGGCATATATTGGACCATCCTCAACCATACTCCATAAGTGTAACATGGTACAACATACTCAAACAATTCAACCAATACGCCATATTTTACCTTTATGCCATCCATGGAGAATAAACCAAGGCCATGGATGGATGACAGAGAAATGCGATACATCCTCTCATTAACACAGAAGTCGGTGTCCAACTCTGGCAGTTCCTTGGGTACCCACTGTTTCAGTAGGTGTTTGTACCTCAAGGGAACCTCGATGTCACCTATGCTCTCATCATCATAAGAGCATGATCCTCCTTCAACAAGAAATAATTTTATGTGCCTACCAAACTTTCTTCTGACCTTTTCACCTCTAGTTGATTTCGCCTTGTTACATGTGTTGGATATGTTTTCCCTTGTCCCTCTCAAAATTTCATCGCTCAAGTTGGATGATAGGTCTGATAGATACATATTTGGTTGTACCTACACTCCATCGAGGGAGAAGGAAACGTTAGGCCAACAATTTTCATATTATAGTATAGATAAAGATAAACATTGAAAAGATAAGGGAAATGTAAGGATATTTCTCATGATAATTGATGCAGGAGCATCTCTCCACGTCAGCTAGCCATGTCAGCGTGTGCATTCAAGGCTGAAGAGAGGCACAACCCTCATCTTCAATATTGAATTTGAATGTAAATAAATGTCTTAGGCTGGTGAGCTGTGAAGACGTGCTTTGCACAGGTGTATAAGTAGGTAGGCCTTTAATTCTTTGAAGGCTGAGATCTAGATCCATATGGTGGACTAGACAACCCATTCAATGTAATTGAATAGGGTAGGTAGATTGGAGGGAAGAGATCGAAGAGCCCCTCATGTAAAAGATCAATTTCGATCTCATTTTAGTAGTGATGGTAGTAGTGAGAAATGTACAAGAGAGAGGGTGCAAGAGAAGGAGTCGAGACCCTGTTACAGGCCGTGCTCATGAACACCTTGTAAAAACATGCATTTGCCATTTAATACAAAGAAGCAGTTTTTCCTGCATAATTCCTGTGTTGAATGAATGTCTTTGAGTGTTCTTTTATGCTGTAGATGTATGCTAGACATTTGCAGGGAGTTGTTTGATTTTCAGGCTTGAGAGGTTCTTTGTGGTTTTATGCGAGGAGGGCGTGACAGAGTATTGCGGTCTCTGAATACCAGTGCATAAATGAACTTCTGAACTCTGCGGATTCAGACAAAGACATGTCATGTGGGCACAGAAACTGAAGTCAACAATTCAAGGAAGACCTGTGAGGTTACTGAAGACCTTAGAGGCAAGGCTGTGGAGGAACACAATTGCAGACATAATCTTTGAGGAGTTCTGTAAAGCTCTGCCAAGTGGGAATTGAGCCAGTGCAAGGAGTGCACAGAGGAAGAACTCTGCTGCGAGTTCAACTGAAGTCAGAATCACTAAGGATTATAAGAGCTCTTCCAGGAGGGCACTGAGCAGGTGCATAGGGTGCATAAGAGAGAACATAACTGCTGGATGTTCTGTAAGAAGATACTCTGCCAGGTGGGCATTGAGTAGATGTGAAGATAGGCATAGAGAGGAAAAGAACTCTTTGAGTTTGGAAAAAACAGAAGAATATTCCACTGAAGGATCTTTGCAGGGTCGTTGAACACCCTGAAACACTCAACAAGAGGTTGCTTGAGCAACAGATAGCCAGGAGGGCATCCAAATTCTCCATATGTAGGAGAAAGGAAGAAGGATTTATTTCCTTAAGGTTCGAGGAGAAGGAAAGCTTAGAAGGAGATAGCACTGTGTGCAAAGACTCTGCAAGGAGTGCAGAAGTCATAGAATCCTTCAAGGATTTGAGGAGAGAAGCTCAGGAGGAATGACACCATTGTGAACGCTGGCGAGACTTAAGACTAAGAGCTCACAGAGGAAAGAAGACAAAGGTATAAACCTTTGGACATTCGCAAAAATTATTTCAAGTCTGGGAAGAAAGCACCGAAGCTTGGGAGGAGCAACAGCTGTCGTCGGATTAAGCCGAGGAGATCTGGACTGTTGAAGGATTTCACATCCAGGAGGCAGTACAGGAAAAGCGCACAGGAGAGATGATCTGAGCTGTCAGATCTTGAGCAAAGAATCCGACAGCCATTGGATCTGTCGAGAGTTGCTTGAGGTTTAAAACCTCACACGAAGAGCAGCGAAAGGTGAAGTCCCGAAGGAGTATCATATCAGGATATCAACATTCAGAAGTTTGGGAGTCCGGAGGACGAGAGTCCAGGCATTCGACATCCAAAGTCCCGAAAAGGTGAATTAAATCTGAGCGGTGCATCCAGAGGAGGACAGGTATCATAGAATCACCCATATCGGGGATTCAGACATCGAAGATCAGAGAAGGAAGTCCTTCGACTTCACGAGTGGTGAAGTCGCGAGAAGATCGAGACCGTCCATTTGATATGGGACAGGTGGCAGAGATCAAAGGGATCTCGCGAACTCGGAGGTTTGCAAGGTGAGAGTCCAGAATTTGGTTGTTCTAAGTCACGAGTGGCGAACTCTTGAGGAGAGAGGATAGCCGTCAGATCCAGAGAACGGGAAGACCGTTGGATCAGAGCCTCATCGCGCGTTTCACGTATTCAGAGGTTCAGGGGTTGAGAGGACCTCGTCTCGACTATAGAAGTCGCGAAGTGCTGAGAGCCGAGGCACGAGTGTGGACGCATGGCAGAACCTCAAGGTAGGGCCCATGCGATAGATAGGCAGACACACATCACCTGTTGGAAGGAGTCAACACCCTATTGACTTCTCACGTCTCGGGATTTCATGAGATAAGAATACATGAGTTCGACCCTTCAACTCACGAAGTCGTGAGTAGCGAGAATCTGAGGAGAAAAGTTAGCATCGCTTCTCGGGGATTCGCGGAGGGAAGGTGCCAAGGTTGGACACTCGAACTCGCGAAGCGGTGAATAGCGAAAGGCGCTAGCGCTTAGCCTAGCTGACGGTCACGCAAGGAGGGTGCTGACGAGAGAGGGAGCCATAACCATTTCGCGATCTCGAGTATCTCGGATTTGAGAAGGAAGAGTCGGGGGTCACAACTCACGAACTCACGAGATCATGAGATTTCGACAAAGATACCTTGGGTTAGGCCCTTGGTCATAGCGCTATGGTCGCTTGGAAAAAGGTGGAGCTCGCACCTAGTTTGTTTGCACAAAGGAGCCTCCAAAAAGGACCTGTGGATTGATAAGTGTAGATTCCAGCAGGGAGTCTGAAGAGCCGATTCGGCTCATGAAATAAATTGAACGATCCTTAAGACCATGAGGTCGCGCAGAGACTCTGCCGAGGCAGAGCCGACGGTCTGCGTCAAGTTTGGTATCAGAGCAGGGACTTCATCTGTAGATTTCAGGTGAAGCAAAGAGGAGAAAAAGACATTTAGGAAGACTATGGATGAAGATGAAACACTCAGGGGTGAAGAGTGACAGCAACAGGTTTTCCATGAGAGCAGATAGGGACAACGATATGGCTACTGAAGGCCGAAGATACGCTGGAAAGAAAGACCCAGAGATGATGAGAGAAGATGAATGGGATGAAGAACTCACTGAGATGAACGCGAGTATGGATGAACTTGCATTGGATATGCAACAGAATGCAAGGTCGAGATGGGTGTATGAATGGCCCATGGGGAAGCCAAAGGTAAAATGGCCAGTCAAGCAGCTGATGGTCATAAGGCAGTGTAGAATGTTAAGAAGGTGGTTGAGGCATGTTGAAAACCTCAATGGACCAGAGAAGATGGTTCAGATATGTGAGCCAGAGACTGGGAGAAGTATCAGTAGTAAGGATGATTTGGGATCAGCTGAAGATCTCAAGCACTGCTAGGAGGGCAGAGAGGAAATTCCCAATTTCCAGGTGGGAAAATAGTTGAGATTGTTGCGGGGTATCATAGACTGTCATGAGGACAGCTGGGGAATTTCACATTACCAGGAGGGCAATGGATCGAGATCATTGAGGGATCTCATAGACTGCCAGGAGGGCAACAGTAAGTTTCCAGTTTGCCAGGTGGGCAAGGGAACAGAGATGGGATTGCCTAAAAGTCTCATGGACTCAGAGGTGAGTTCAATTCATCCTGAGGTGCTGATAGAGATGGGATTAGTTGGTCTCATAGTCTGCCAAGGAAGCAGCGGGAAAATCCCATATTGCCAGGTGGGCAGGGATAAGCAGGTGAGACTATATGAGAGTCTCATGAACTCAAAGGTGAGTTTGAATCAGCCGGAGGAGATGATAGAGCAGATGAGCTCAGAGTTAGATTTGGATCAACAGATGCAGCTGACAGGAGAGGAGGATCAAAGGAGCCTTCTAATGATTTGGGGAATTGGGATATTCCTACCACTTAGCCTAGAGGAGGCCAAATTTTGTGTTGTAGATGAAGTAGCAATAGTAAGAGAAAGACAATCAGCTGAGATTATCAAAGAAGAATTGGAGCAGGTATTTGAGACTTCCCAAGCACAAAAAGAAGATGAGCATTCTGAGGAATAGCTCAATACTTTCAGCCAGGAAGTTGAAAAGACTGCAACATTTGAGCTTGTAGAAGAAGAAGAAGAAGAAGTAGACAACATTTGTTTGGCTGATATGTATGAATAGATTGCAACCCTGGAGAGAAGGGTGAAAGTGCAGGGCATGCACATCCAACAGGTGAAGTTGGAAGTAGATGAAGAAGGCATGGGAGATCACAGTGATCTACTCAATTGCAGAAATTTTTTGCAACTAGAGAGACTAGATGAGTAGGGCCAGCCACTGGAGCAGCTGAACGAAGTGATCGAGGAGATCAGGGAGCTGATGTTAGGGTCAGCAGAAATTGTCAGCAAGGTAAAGCTGAGCAGAAGGAAAGAAGTAGCAGCAGCAGTGCATAAGTAGCAACAACAACAGGAAGATGGAGCAGATGAACAGCTCCAGGAATTTGTTTGGGATCCAGGAGGATTTCAACAGCTGAGATGGGAAGCTCATGAGCAGGAGCTCATGAATTTTGCAACTGAGGAGTATGATGCAGGAGCATCTCTCCACGTCAGCCAACCAACCAGCTAGCCACCTCATCATGTGCATTCAAGGCTGAAGAGAGGTGCAACCCTCGTCTTCAATCTTGAATTTGAATGTAAATAAATGTCTTAGGTTGGTGAGCCATGAATCCATGCTTTGCACAGGCGTAGAAGTAGATAGGCCTTTAATGCTTTGAAGGCTGAGATCTAGATCCATATGGTGGACTAGACAACCCATTCAATGTAATTGAATAGGGTAGGTAGATTGGAGGGAAGAGCTCGAAGAGCCCCTCATGTAAAAGATCAATTTCGATCTCATTTTAGTAGTGGTGGTAGTAGTGAGAAATGTACAAGAGAGAGGGTGCAAGAGAAGGAACTGAGACCCTGTTACAGGCCGTGCTCAGGAACACCTTGTAAAAACATGCATTTTCCATTTAATACAAAGAAGCAGTTTTTCCTGCATAATTTCTATGTTGAATGAATGTCTTTGAGTGTTATTTTATGTTGTAGATGTATGCTAGACATTTGCAGGGAGTTGTTTGATTTTCAGTCTTGAGAGGTTCTTTGTGGTTTCATGCCAGGAGGGCGTGAAAGAGTACTACGGTCTCTGAATACCAGTGCATAGATGCACTTCTGAACTCTGCGGATTCAGACAAATATGTGCCAGGTGGGCACAGAAGCTGAAGTCAACAATTCAAGGAAGACCTGTGAGGTTACTGAAGACCTTAGAGGCAAGGCTATGGAGGAACACAATTGCAGACAGAATCTCTGAGGAGTTTTGTAAAGCTCTGCCAAGTGGGCATTGAGCCAGTGCAAGGAGTGCATAGAGAAAGAACTCTGCTGCGAGTTCAACTGAAGTCAGAATCACTATTGATTCTGAGAGCTCTGCTAGGAGGGCATTGAGCAGGTGCATAGGGTGCACAAGAGAGAACAAAACTGTTGGATGTTCTGTAAGAAGATACTCTACCAGGTGGGCATTGAGTAGATGTGCAGATAGGCACAGAGAGGAAAATAACTCTTTGAGTTTGGGAAAAACAGAAGAAGAGTCCACTGAAGGATCTTCGTAGGGTCGCTGAACACCATGAAACACTCAACAAGAGGTTTCTTGAGAAACGGATAGCCAGGAGGGCATCCAAATTCTCCATCTGTAGGAGAAAGGAAGAAGGATTTATTTCCTTAAGGTCCGAGGAGCAGGAAAGCTCAGAAGGAGATAACACTGTGTGAAAAGACTCTGCAAGGAGTGCAGAAGTCGTAGAATCCTTCAATGATTCGAGGAGAGAAGCTCAGGAGGAACGATGCCATTGTGAACGCTAGCGAGACTTAAGACTAATATCTTGCAGAGGAAAGAAGATAAAGGTCGAAACCTTTGGACATTCGGGAAAATTTTTCCTAGTCTGGGAAGAAAGCGTCGAAGTTCAAGAGGAGCAACAGCTGCCGTCGAATTAAGCCGAGGAGATCTGGACTGTTGAAGGATTTCGCATCTAGGAGGCAGTACAGGAAAAGCACATAGGAGAGATGATCTGAGCTATCAGATCTTGAGCAAATAATTCGACAGCCGTTAGATCTGTCGAGAGTTGTTCGAGGTTTAAAACCTCACGCGAAGAGCAGCGAAAGGCGAAGTCCCGAAGGAGTATCATATCGGGATATCAGCATTCGGGAGTTCGAGAGTCCGGAGGACGAGAGTCCAGGCATTCGACATCCAAAGTCCCGAAAAGGTGAATTAAATCTGAGCAGTCCATCCAGAGGAGGATAGGTGTCGCGGAATCACCCATATCGGGGATTCAGACATCAGAGATCAGAGAAGGAAGTCCTTCGACTTCACGAGTGGCGAAGTCGCGAGAATATCGGGACCGTCCATCTGATATGGGACAGGTGGCAGAGATCAAAGGGATCTCACGAACTCAGAGGTTTGCAAAGGGAGAGTCCAAAACTTGGTTGTTCTAAGTCTCAAGTGGCGAACTCGCGAGGAGAGAGGATAGCCGTCAGATCTAAAGAATGGGAAGACCGTTGGATCAAAGCCTCATCGCGTGTTTCACGTATTCATAGGTTCAGGGGTTGAGAGGACCTCGTCTCGACTGTAGAAGTCACGAAGTGCCGAGAGCCGAGGCATGAGTGTGGATGCATGGCAAAACCTTAATGTATGGCCCACGCGATAGACATGTGGACACACGTTACCTGTTGGAAGGAGTCAACACCCCATTGACCTCTTGCGTCTCAGGATTTCATGAGATAAGAATACGTGAGTTCGACCCTTCAACTCGTGAAGTCACAAGTAGTGAGAATCCGAGGAGAAAAGTCAACATCGCGTCTCGGGGATTCACAGAGGGAAGGTGCCAAGGTTGGACACTCAAACTCACGAAGCGACGAATAGCGAAAGGCGCTAGTGCTTAGCCTAGTCGACAGTCGCGCGAGGATGGTGTTGACGAGAGAGGGAGCCATAACCATTTTGCGATCTTGAGTATCGCGGATTTGAGAAGGAAGAGTCCGGGGGTCACAACTCATGAACTCGCGAGATCACGAGATTTCGACAAAGAGACCTTGGGTTAGGCCCTTGGTCATAGCGCTGTGGTCGCTTGGAAAAAGGTGAAGCTTGCACCTAGTGTGTTTTCACAGGGGAGCCTCCGAAAAGGACCTGTGGATCGATAAGTGCAGATTCTAGCAGGGAGTCTGAAGAGCCGATTCGGCTCATGAAATAAATTGAACGATCCTTAAGACCGTGAGGTCGCGCAGAGACTCTTCCGAGGCAGAGCTGGCGGTATGCATCAATAACTATAACTAACTCACTGTTATCTATATCACTATTAGAAAGACATTAATTATATTGACTCCACTCACCCTTTTCTGAGACTCTTTTTCCTTTTCTGAATTTTCATCTTCCTGATTAATTAATAAAGTGATTTCCATTTGTACTTTCCATTTTAACTCAACAACAAAGTGATATTGGTGTGTCCTATCAAAGAGAGGGAAACAAAATGATTTTCTTAGATGCAAAGCAGAAAATCGTGTGCCCTAACAATTAGAATCATTCAATAACATAAGATTTTCCAATTTTTTGGCAAAAGGAAAACTCTACATGGCCTCTTCTTTAATGTTGATGATTTGATCAATCAACGAACTGATGGCAAGAAAAATGGGAGGGGGGGAGGTTAACGCCAAAATGTTAACGCACAAACTAGTAGGTTGGATATGGAAAGGTAGCCTAGCTAGCAGAGCACTAAGGAACAGAACAAGATCCCCCCGAAGGTGTCACAATGGATCAAGTTCTCTCTATTTATGTCTATGTATTCATGCAATAGACCAAGGGAGGGTTCCCTACTACTTCCGTAGTGACATGTATTCCTGCAATAGATATGTCAAGACAATATAGATTCAATGATTGGTATCCATTGAGAGATGTGCGCAACCAACTCTCTGGGTGGAGCCCAAAAATACTCGATGATAGGTGGGCTTGGTAGTTTGTGGGAGTGGTATAGATGCTCAGGAAAAACACACTATAGGAAGACATGTGTCTGTAAGGGCTATGGAGTCAAATGTACTCATAAATTTGAATGATATGAGGTTAGAATATCCTGAGGTATATATATGGCTATATATGGCTATCAAGGTTTATGTCTATGTGTCACTGTTATTCAATATGTCAAGCATACCTTTACTTGATTATTTTTTTCCCTCTAAATTCCCCTCTCAAACATTTACCTTTATTACATCCTTCCCTCGGATTTCGCTTCCTCTTTTCCCTCTTCTCCCAACTTTATGTGCTTGTGATTTTTTTTTTTTTTTTAAATTTGAAATCTTCCCCTCTCTAAATCCCATTTAGACTTAGCTACTTCCTTATTGTAAGTTTTTTTTTTTCTTTTACTTCCTTATGTATCAACCCTAGGGGTTTTAATTAGAAGGTATGGAGAATGTCGTGTGTAAGACGATATAAGTTTTAAATGTTTGAAATAGGCTCAAGATTTGGAGTCAAAAGAAGCCCTTCTAATTTAATCTTTATGTTAGAAAGACAATGATGATTTAGTGGTTGTATTTGTTAATGTGGATGACATAATCATTATAGGTAGTAAGGTCAACACAATTCAGAAGGTAAAATCTGATTTTTGTTCAACTTTTGACAAGACTGGTTTAGGACTCCTTCATTATTTTGTAGGTATAGAATTTTGACAAACCAATGGTTGTGTGTTGTGTCACAAACCAAGTATGCTACAAGTTTGGTGGAGAAATTATTAAGGGCTGGTTGTATGTGAAGAAATCTTCAGTTGCCTTCTGAGGATCAGATGACTTGTAGTTTCCAAATACTCAAGTCTTAGTTGTAGCATGTGAAGAACCTTCAGTTGTATTCTGATGATCAGATGACTTGTAGTTTCCAATTTCTCCGAGATCAGTTGTAGCATATGAAGAACCTTTCTGTTGTCTTTCAGAGCTTCAAATATTTTGTTTCTTCCAAATACCCAGTGATCAGATGATATTATAAATTTGTCTTCCCACCCCCTTCTATTTAGAGTCTTCCAGATATGTATAAATAATAAAATATGTCTTAAATAACTAATATAATTTTATAGGTCTGCCCTGGGAAAAATTAAGTTATATTTTA
>JZKD02S0030376.1:363774-378456 GCA_000966675.3 Picea glauca
TCATTTGTCATTCCCATACCATCCTTATCCTTGTTCAACCTAAAACCTTCACCACTTCATCTAAACTATGACATCGTCTTACTCCACTTCCACAATTTAAATCCATTCCAACACCGCCCTAAATGTCCCAAAATGAGAAGGACCAGAAGTTGTCCAAGGAAGGACATTAGTGTTGCTACATCAAGCATCGATGCTTCTACACAAGAACGAGCATCAATAAACCCTATTCATAGAAAATTCATTTGACACAATGATGCACTTAGTTGTTGCGGTTTGTGTGGGCCCAACGTCTTAGCAAAGAGGTGTAGAGGCAGTTCTACTAAAAAAATTGGTACTGGGCTAATAAGAAGGATTTCAAACTTTCCTTTATTTATATGTGCATGCTTTCTTCAAACATGAAAATTTGTAGATCTTTATTCACATTGGTTCTTATGAGTTAATAGTGGTCTTGAAAATGTCTTGGAATTATTGAAGTTAATCAATGTATTGAGTCTAGCCAACTCAATATGAAGAATAATGGTTTTGTTATAATTGGCTACTTTAATGAATCACGAGAGAGAGAATACGAAAAATCCAAGACAACGATTTGAAAGTGAAAGTGAGGATCCGAAGTAGAAGATACAGATGAAGACGCCAAATATGTAGATAATAGAAGGTATTGTTGCTGTCACACAAGAACCAACAACAAGAGCGAAAATAGAAAAAAGGAAACATTGTTGTTTCTCCACAAGAACTAACAACATATAAAAAAAAGAAGAAGTATCTGATATGGACAAGCCAAGGAAATGAACGTGTACCCCATAAGAACCATCAAGCAAAAATCAAGCTGAAATTCATTAGAGGATACACTACATATTTTAGAAAAACATGACTATGGAGCAATAAAATAACACAAATGCGGAAACAAAACACAAAAGATACACAATACAATAGAGACACAGATTTACATGGTTCACCCAGTGTGGGCTACCTCCACCAGAGAAATTGCCAGTACTTCCTTTATTATTATCCAACATATGAAGGGATACAACCTACAACAAACCCATTGTAACTTCCTCTTCTTTCTCTCACAGTCTCTCCTCTCAGAATACAATATTTGATATATTCCATAGCCGCAATACATTTCCCTCATAACAGAGGGTTGCCTTCTAGGGAAAAAAACCCTAACATAATTTTTACCGTTAGATCTACGACCTTATAATGAACGGTCCAGATTTACAATGAAATTACAATATAAATTTACAAGTAATTTTTTTCTTCGGGGGATCGCTTTCCCCTGAACCCCGTAGAGGGGGTAACCCCCCTCTACACTCCCCCGTGTGGAAGAGTGCACATACTTCTGGGGTGTAAATACTTCATGGGGTATAAACATGATAGAAAACAAAAGACCTATGAATCAAGAATATAATCAGGCTCCACAACCAACAACATATGGTATGAGGATTGCAAATCATTTCTTGCATGTTGTGTACATTTTAAAAAGGCACTTGTTGGGTTGCGAAATTCATAATTCATAGGATGTTGTGCACCACATATAATTCCAATAGAGTATTTAAGAATCAATTATTCTACTAGCCTCTTCATTGACAACCACAACTACAAAGCTTAGAACACTCATGTTTCAGACCTCCTTCTAGCATGTTGTGCTCATAAATAGGCCATTTATTAGTTGTTGTGGATCCATCAAGTTGATACAGATGCCTCCTATAGGGTGGTCATGGTAGCTTAGACCAACACAAGTACTTTTGGCATATGCAGACCGACATGCAGACCTAATTGACAACAAAGGAAACATTATAGTATTGTGTCTACTTGCCCTATTATATTGTGAAAATTTGAAGGAGACCTCATGACTTGATCTATGCTTCGAAGGGGAGCCATTACAGTGAGACAAAATTTGATTGGTATGCATCGAAAAAAAAGAAGCATCATTCAATGTGTGTCCTTACAACTTAGTTGTTGTGAAGCAACAAAGTTGCATGAGGACATACAACATATTCAGTTTGGGGGAGATGATGAGCCACAAAATTACCATATTTTGACACCCTCTTTTCCTTATTATTAAACCCTTTTTCGTTTACTCATAATCCTATATTATCCCATTTTAATGATCGTATGCAGGATTTAGGTTCAAGATGTTTTTGAATTGCATTTATTAATATTTCATTGGATTTATGATTAACATTAGGGGAAGTAACGTGTTTTGTATTTACTTTTGAAGTGGCGGCTCATGTGTGGACATGTCATTATAGGGTTTTTCTTTAAAGGTTCACATATTCTTCAAATCAGGGTCATTGCACATCCATTGCCATAGATTTAGAGTCATTAAAATCTCATACTATTGTGAGGTTCTCATGTTTTCAAATCAATCTGTTGTAGAATCCCTGTAGCTATCTGTTGCAGAATCCTTGTAGCTTCTTGCTGCAGAATTAGGCATGTAATAGCTCATAACAACCTAAATATTTAACATTGTCGGACACTGCAATGTCAATAATAAATTCTAGGTCAACAATAATCCTTTATGAAGATATTTTGGTACACAAAGGGTGGACCCTTGAGCATGAGTAATATTCCAATGAGGGAGCAACTTGCACATTGAGAAAGAAGCCATAGCTACCAATTATAGGATAAGAAAATCGACTGAAGAGAATTTGTGCTTTGATTGGCTAAGAGTGTTGAGTGTTATGCATGGGAAAATCATAAGGAACGAACATCAAACCAAATTTATTTTCTTTTTAAACTGCTTCAATATTGTAGGGGCCTGCCGCTCCATTCCTGGAGCAAGAAATCCCCCTTTATTTGTATATATACACACGTGTCACTCATAGAGAGCATAGGTTAGTCATTAGAGAGTACACACACACTCTGTGTTGCTGTAAACTTTGTGAATTTCAAACTTTTGATAAATAGATTGTTGCTGGTTATGAGTGATATTCTCCTGTAAATTGCTTCCTTGGTGAATTTGTAAGCTCAGGAATAGGCCGAGCCTTGAGGGGGCCCACTCAAGGTAAGGTATTGTGCTGCACTTTTATTTTTTTGCATGTAATTAGTTTGCTGATTTTTAGTTTTTGGTTATACATAGATGTAGTTAATTGCACTTTTCCCTATATATGTTGTTGAATGATTATCTATGGGGTGTGATACTAAATGGACACCTGTAGGTGTGCTACCAAATGCTAAATAAGAGTGTGACAGAGTTCTATTTTACTGGGCCTATGTGTTTCCCATTGCTGTTTCGGTCTGTCAATTTAAATGCCATGTTTAAATATATTTTCTTGAAGCTGTAGAATTTTTCACTAAGTGGGAATTGGGGGACTATTGGTCCTTTTTCTATAACAAATTTTTATTTCAAAATTTAGGCTCATCCTTTTACAATGTGAATATATACTAGATAACTTTAATTCTTRTTTTAATATTATTTTAGTTTATGAGYTCTACAAAATCACCCTGCTCATGACCCCACTCAGTGAACACAAYGAGGTAGTAGGATTATGAGTTTTAATCTCAKAGGTCTTACTCAATGAGGTACCACCAGTTGGGCTAGGGGTCAAGAACATCGTGAMTRTATTTTTATTCTTTCTTTTGGTTTAGGTGTGCCACAATCCTTAGCTGATTTTCTAGATCAAATTGCATAATAGTGGTGAAAGTCCTCTTTCTGTGTATACTGCACTGAGGGCCTCATAAAAACAAAMTGAACCCTGGGTTGGCAATCTAATGAYAAGTGTATTGTGACACCAAAAATTGGGAATCATATTTATAKCTCRTCATCTAACAKGCACTAGGGAGGYGTCTCTTCATCAAGCAGGGCCAACTTCTTSTTTAGTGGCTAAAACCACTTTAATTGGGCMTGGGGGSCRACTTCTTAATTAAMATCATATAATTAGGGTTTGACCAATCCACAAAAGGGGATTTGGTATTATACAAACACCGACATGATCAATCCACAAAAGGTGATTGATCTATAAGATAATAACTCAATAATAAGTAAAATATTCTTTGCAGTTATAATATTTCAACACTCCGCCTTAACAAGAAGGGTATTCTACAACATCATTAGGAGAGAGAGAGGGAAACAACATCAACAACATATGGAACACTGAACGACATATCTATAAATCATCAGAATTTTTTCTCATCATCAATAAGATCTTCATTCACAACCCATTGCATAAGTATCCAACAAGTCTCAACTCATTTTTGCAGAACCGTACGACCCTTCTAGGGTTTCTAGAAAATTTCGTACGACCCTCCTTTCAGTGGTGATTCAACCCTTAATACTTGGACGTTGGGGATTCTTTTGGCATAGAAGAGTACGATCTCCTCCAACGCATCTCCAGAAGCCCTCAAAGTGAAATTCTGAGAAATTTTGATTTTTGGCCCTAGGGTTTCTAAAGTGCTGAAATTTCCTGCAAAATATTAATTCTAGATTTATGAAGAAACGTTCTCCTGAATCAGCAAGCATCCCTGTGACACTATCAAGTTAATTGTTGGCAGTCATAAGTCCAAAACAATCCAAGGCTACTAATTCAACCTAATCATTAGGTTTTCAAAATCTAGTTGGCGAGAGTTTGACCTAGATGCTTGTGCAATGGGTTGTGACAACATGGAGAAACATCATCATCATCATGGGGAAAAATAATGAGGTAGGTGTATCAACAACATTTTGTGGTACTCTGACAGTCCCTAGGGATATTCCTAGGAATCATAAGATTCCCTAGGATATAAAATCTTAACGGAGCTACCACATGGTACTCTGACAGACCGTCCTTACCGGACCTTTTGGATCTATCCATGAATCATAAGATTCTCTAGGATTATAAAAATCCTAATAGAGATTCCACTACTGACCACAACTAGCATATACATGCACAAGTACTCTAACAGATCATCCTTACTGGACCTTCGGGATCTGTCTAGGAATGATCAGTCCCCTAGGATATAAAATCCTAACTGAGCTACCCATTGTTGGTCAAGATACCATAGTATCATCAACATCACTCCCACTTTCAAGGGAGGTCCTTTCAGACTATACCAAGCTTGTCTCGAATGTGCTCAAAATTTACACAAGATAGAGGCTTGGTAAACACATCTGAAACCTTCTCATCTGTACCAACATATTGGAGCTTTACAACTCCCCTTTACACCATATCATGAATGTAGTGATACTGAATTTCTATGTTCTTTGACTTGTCATGGAACACATGGTTCTTTTTCATGTTTATGCAACTATGGTTGTCACATAAAATCACGGTTGCTTCCATCTCAAGATAAAATAGATATTTCAACAACTTTCGAAGCCATATGGCTTCACAACTGGCGGAACATGCAACAATGTATTCCGCTTCTACTATGCTGAGAGAAATTCTGGATTGCTTCCTACTCTTCCATGAAGTCATCGCTGACCCCAGACTGAAACAACATCCTGAAGTTCTCTTTCTTTCAGAAACACTTCCAGCCCAATCTAAATCGGTATAACCAATCAGTCCGAAGTCATGATCTTGATTATAATAGAGACCAAAGTCCAACATACCCTTAAGGTATCTCATCACATGTTTTGAAACAAAAAGGTGAACACATCTAGGATCTACCATATATTGACTCAAGGTGTTCATAACAAAACATATATCTAGCTTGGTGTTCGTCAGATACAACAACGATCCAATGATCTATTTGTACAACTTAGCATCAATCAATTTTGACGAAGTATCAACCAAGAGATTCAACTTTGTTTTCATGGGTGTGTTCATGGATTTGCACTCAAACATATCAAACCTCTTCAGTATTTCAACTGCATACTTACCTTAGTTAAGGAAGATATTCTGTGGGCTCTACCAAACCTAAAGACCTAAGAAATAGCACATTATTCCTAGGTATTTCATCTCAAATTCTGCAGTGAGCTTCTTCTTACAATCAACGATGAGGTTTTCTTCTCCAGTTAAGAATAAGTCATCCACATACAACAACAATATAAATGGCTCATCATTCATAACCTTGAAGTAAAGGTTAGCATCAACTTTATTCTTGGTAAATCCCAAGATTGTCAGGAAACTGTCAATTCTTCCATACCAAGCTCTAGGAGCTTGCTTCAATCTGTACATAGCCTTCTTCAACCTATAGAAACGAGTCTTTCTGTCTTTAAATTCAAACCCTTGAGGTTTTTCTATATACACTTCTTCTTCAATGACGCCATTTAAGAAGGCTATTTTCACATCTATTTGGTGTAACTTCCACTTCATCTTAGCTGTAAGGGCTATGATGGTTCTGATAGAAGTGTATCTGGCTACAAGAGAAAATGTCTCTTCATAGTCAATGCCTTCCTTTTGAGAAAATCCAAGAGCTAAAAACCTTGCTTTATGTTTTTCAATACTTCCATCGACAACATGTTTTATCTTGTACAACCATTTGGAAGATACCACAACATTTCTCTTTGATCTGGGAATTATCTCCCATACATCATTCTTTAGAATGGATTGGTATTCTTCTGTCATGACTTCTTCACATTCTTTCTTCTAAATGGATTGTTCAAAGAAAGTAGGCTCTTTCTCTACGAGATCACACATCAAATCCATATAACTGGAGAATGGATTAAGTTTCTTGACTTGTCTCATGGTTCCTTCTGGGGCACCATACTTCTCTCCATCTTGAATAAGTTCCCTCACCCAAGCTGGATTTCTCTTGTGAGAGATCATCATTTAGGGAGGTTCTTGAGATTCTATCATATCATGATCTTCTTGAATCTTATCATCAGGGGAAACTGTGACTTCCCTCAATGGTTATGTAACTCTTAGATCTACAGGTTCTTGTTGGCCCTTGACCAAGTTTTGAGTATCCTTGGTAATTTTTGACCATTTTGGGACTTCGACAGGCTGTCGAAGGCGGAGTGCAAATCGAAGTAGATATCGTGGGATCTCGACCCCTTTTTAGCGCCTTTTTGGGTTTCAGGTTTATGTAATGGGTATGGGGATGTTGGACCATGGGTTTACCCATGCTTAGGCCTATTTTGAAATGTATAAATAGAAGTCTAGGCGATGTAAGAAGTAGTGACTAGTCTGTTGAAAGTTGTGCTAAGTGAAAATGATTGTAAGAGGCTTGGTGTGTATTGTATGTTGAGACTTGCAAAGCTAAGTGAAATTCGTCTGTAGTTCTTTGTGCACAGACTATGGAAGGCTATGTGCCTAGATCTACTCGAGGAAGGAGAATCTAGTGAGGTGCGCAGATCTCATGTCCTCTGCAGAGTTGATTTTGAGGCTCTGTGCATGTAGCTGATTGACCGGTGATAATAAAGAGGAGAAGAGTTCGTGGACGTAGCCCTAGGGTGGGTGTGAACCACGTATATCCTGTGTTGTGAATGCTTTGTGATTCTTGGTTGTCTTTTTGTTTATGTGATTCAATGCTTAGTGCAATGTTAGATGATAGATGAATCTAATATGATAGTTTAGTGTTAAATAATGCGAATGAATGATAGATATGATCTATGTTGGTATGCTTAATGCTTGGGTATATTGAATCTATGTGAATACTACATTGATCTGTTATTAGGGTTTTGCTGCACTGTAAGCTAAGACTGAATATTGATGAATCATAATTGCTAAGTGCTCTGTTAAGGTGTTACAATCACATATATGTGTCCCAGCTAAGGTTGCAGACACTAGAGTCATGCAAACACCCTTGCCTCTACCTCGGGTGAGATGTCATCTTCTTCACAGGTGTTGCCTAAAGGGTCGGTAGTTAGGGTTTTGTTGGTGCGTTGTTGTAGCATTGAACCCTGGGTCTGCCCTTGTGCTAACAAATGGTTCCATTGCCGGGAACTGAAACTTTGATTGCTGGGAACTGAGGAAGAAGAAGCTCTGTGTGAATATATGACCTGAAACTGTGAAAGATCTGTGTGTAGATCTATTTCCCTGGCACGTAGTACTCTACTTGGATTGTGAAACTCTGTGCTAAGAAAATAAGTCTGATCTGAAGAAAAGAGGTAAGATCTGAACGCTTTGTGCTCTGAAAGAGGTAAGAACAGTGAAAATTTTAATATTTGAAAGCTTTGTGCTCTGAGAAAAGTAAGATAAGTGGAAATTTTTGTTTCAAGAATATGGATCTAGGTATGTTTGATAAATTTTGTCCTAGCCTGAAAACTAGGGCATAGCTAGAAAAAATATGATTTGATATGACTAGATCTGATAAGAATAGTGAAAAATATGTTATTCCTATGCATAGAAAGAATGTTTGGACTAACAAATGGATGCAAGATCCTAGAAATAATTTTTTGCAGGTTAGCTACCATGATCCTAGTGCATAGTACAGGAAAGGATGGGGATCATCTAAGAGAAAGAGAGGATTAACTCTTTTTTATAGTTGCAGAAGACTGAGACATCTTGCTAAGGAATGCCCTGGTAGAAGACCTAGTTGTCTTTGTTGTAAAGCTATGGACCATGAAGTTTTGGATTTCCCTAGAATGATTGTTAAGGTTGAAAAAATGAATACGAGACAAGAAAACCCCGAGGAAGGTCAAGAAACTAAGATCATGGCAGAACCCCAGAAAGAATCAGAAACTATACTATTGCAAATGAAAGAAACCCTGAATGATCACAAAAACATCAACTTACCAGAGATGTTCAAAGAAAAATAATGCATAGAAACAAGAATAGGAGACTTCGACATTGACTGCGTTCTGGATAAGGAAACACAGGTGAATATCATAACAGAAATAACTTGGGAAATTTTAGGAAAGCCTTCTATGATTCCTTCACTGCGAGGAATATGATTATTTAGAGGAAAGCTAATAACCCTATGTGGAAGACTTATCCAAATATCTATGAGTGCTCATGGAACCTCGACAGAGAAAAGAACCAAGCATAGAGATGACTTGGAAAATGCGAAGTTATTAGCATCCATCCTACCTGAGTACATCCCACCCCTGGCTGGTGTAGTGAGTCGCGACAGTGTCCCAAGGGAATTCGACTACACTGTCATCACTGCGTACCTCCCGAAGGGGATACACGCAGTCAGACCACAACTAGAAAGGATTCCAACCCTGAAGATTAGAGACTATAACCTGGGAGACAATAAGAGCTATGGCATGCTCACACCTCACATATATTTGACCAAGGTGAAGGGAAAGAAGATGAAGATCATCACTCAGCCATGGACCATGAACCTCACACAATCCACCCTTTTGAATGTAATGAAGATTCCACATTTTGGAAGGTACCAGGAGGTTAACACCTGCATTAAGCTCCTGGTGTCATGCTTCCATGGTGGCTATCTATAGTTGGATAGACGTATCACTGTCGATCTGGTGTTGATCCATAGGATCACCAGACGAGCATGCAGGGACCAGACCCACAAGACTTCTACCCAGGAAAAGCTGCAGACCGCACCTTGGCATAGACGATTAAAGAAACATACGACGACGTTGAGAAGGGGATGCGAGGCTACAAGGTAGCCTCCATCCAGAATGGCGCAGTGCACCTAGCATGCCAATTAATTGCAGGAAATATAGTAAGAAAGAACAGACTCATGAAGGTTACACAGTTTGTCATTGACCTCGCTGGGAAATGCGTGGAAGGACTACAGATGAACTGGGTGAAGTACTTAGTTAACCAGCTTGAACTGGATTTCCATGAAGCTCAGGATCAGGGCTATGAGTTTCACTTCAGCTGGCTCCTGATCCTCATCGCGTTTACTACTTAGGAATGCCGGAAGGTGCAACCTTCCCTGAGATCGAGCCATTCGAGCCGCTTGTTGCAAAGTTCACCACGCTCTGGTATTCGAGCGATATGGGAAAGCAGTGGCAGTGAAATGAAATATTTCATACCTACTACCTGCAGCTTAGGAGGGCTATTGATTCCTTCCCTTGTATGACGTCGAACACCTTGGATAGGTTCAGGCCTCTTATGAAGTTCCACACAAATAGGCATTTTATTTACATTACTATGCACGCCAATGAAAGCAAAGAAGAACTTCAGTACTACTAAAATATCACTATAGAGGACCTGGAAGAGATCATTAAAGATTGGCCTGCATAACTCCTTATCCCTACCAACCCTGCAGAGCTTTCTGACCCATACCTCATTGGAAACCCGATGGTTACTCGCGAAGAGTATGATGCCCCAAGTAGAAACAGGAAGAAAAAGAAGCAAGATGTATAGGAAGTACACAACTCATCAGAAGAGACCGCATCCAAGTCACCTAGCAGAGGAGGTGATGACGAAGTGAACAAAGAGGAAAAATAACAAGAAGAAGATAAGCAAGGTGAAGTAACACCACCACATAACCTCCCTAATGAAACCGATCCATCTAAGAAAATGAAGGTTTCCCCCACGAAACCTTCATCGCGGAAGAAGTCCAAATACAATAAGCCAAAGATGTAGAGTGTACTCATGGTCGATGACTTCGACTTCATTATTTCAGCTGTAGGAGATGCCTCAGAAGAGATTTTGCAAAGAAACGAAGCAAAATAAGAATCCATGTATGATAGAATTGAAGAAGAACTAAGAGGTGTACAAGAAGCTCTTTATTCGAGCCGCGCAATGTCCACTGCGCCCCCACCCTTAGAAGAACCAGAGTTGGGAGATGAGCCTACTCAACTCCGCAGACTAGTTGATGCAACTGAAGCCCACCTTTATCAAGCACAAGATGAGAAAGACCAGGCCACAATGACCCTGAAACAAGCACATGAGGAAGTTATAGAGCAATGCAGGATTTCACAACAGGAGAAGGACACTCTTCAAGTGAAGTTCGAAGAAGAAAGAGCGCAGATCCAGCAGGAGAAAGAAAATCTTCTTGCAGAGCAGGTCAGATTAAAAAAAGAAGTGAACAAAGAACTTCGCTCTGTGACGGGCTTGGAGCAGAAGGAGGAAGAACCAATAGAACACCAAGTAGCTCAAATCACATAAATCATCCAACAACTTCAACAGAGAATCACAGATCTCGAGCTTAGAACAATGCTCAGTACTCCGCAGGATGTGTGAGATCAAAGAGAAGCGACTTCTCAAGGTACAGTCAAAAGAATCAAGGACCTCACCATGGAATGTAAACAACTGAGTGATCACAGTGCCCAAACTTATGAGCAACTCACTGAGGATCTTGAATTGAAGGCACTGGAGTCACAACTCTAGGAAGCGAAGAAGCAAGCAGAAATAGTGTAGGTGTAGTTGAAGCCCCTATCAACCATTGAGAGGATGAAACCATCCCAAGAACAACACATTGACCAACAACAGGTCCACACCATTCAGAGTAGAGTCATGGAAGTAACTCAGAGGCTCCAACCAATAAAGGACGAGGCTTACCAACTATTCACAGAGATCGAAGGCCGAGGAGTAGAACTGGAGAAAGTCATCACTGCAGCTGAACAATGCTTAGAGGGACCTGTCAACAAAGAAGTAATCCAAGAGTTCGCTGAGTAGGAGGTTGTGGCACAACAACAGGTCGAAGCAGCTCGAGCCAAGCTCAAGGATTTTGAGGCAGAATTACCTAGAGTAGAGTGACTCAGGATGAGTCACAGGTGAGTGTTGGGGGCCTATTGGCCCTTGACCAATTTTTGAGGATCCTTGGTCATTTTTGACCATTTTGGGACTTCGACATGCTATCGAAGGAAGAGCGCAAATTGAAGTAGAGATCGTGGGATCTCGGCCCCTTTTTAGGGCCTTTTTGGGTTTCGGGATTATGTAATGGGTATGGGGATGTCGGACCATGGGTTTACCCATGCTGAGGCCTATTTTGTAATGTATAAATAGAAGTCTAAGCGATGTAAGAAGTAGTGACTAGTCAGTTGAAAGTTGTGCTAAGTGCAAATGATTGTAAGAGGCTTCGTGTGTATTGTATGTTGATACTTGCAGAGCTAAGTGCAAGTCATCTGTAGTGCTTTGTGTGCAGACTGTGGAAGGCTCTGTGCCTAGATATACTCGAGGAAGGAGGATCTAGCAAGGTGCGCAAATCTCCTATCCTCTGCAGAGTTGATTTTGAGGCTCTGTGCATGTAGCTGATTGATCGGTGATAATAAAGAGGAGAAGAGTTGGTGGACGTAGCCCCGGTGAACCACGTATATCCTGTGTTGTGAATGCTTTGTGCTTCTTGGTTGTCTTTTTGTTTATGTGATTCAATGCTTAGTGCGATGTTAGATGATAGATGAATCTGATATGATAGATTAGTGCTGAATAATGCGAATGAATGCTAGATCTGATCTATGTTGGTATGATTAGTGCTTGAGTCTATTGAATCTATGTGAATACTACGTTGATCTGTTATTAGGGTTTAGCTGTGCTGTAAGCTAAGATTGAATATTGATGAATCATAGTTTCTAAGTGCTCTGTTAAGGTGTTACAATCACAGATCTGTGTCCTATCTAAGGTTGCAGACACTGAATCCTGCAACCACCCCTGCCTCTACCTTGGGTGAGACTTCATGTGCTTCGCAGGTGTTGCCGAAAGGGATGATAGTTAGGGTTTTGTTGGTGCGTTGTTGTAGCGTTGAACCCTAGGTCTACCTATGTGCCAACAGTTCTTCTTCATATACTTCTTCAAGATGGCATCTCCTAGATTTCTTGAGTGTTTCATCTTCATCAAATGTTACATCTATGCTGATCTCAATATGATGATAACCTGGTGAGGCTAAAGTAATATCATCAACATATTTAGCACGAGGCTAAAGTAACATCATCATCTTCAACATTAAGGCTGAAATAACACCATCATCATCATCTTCAGCGAGAAGATGAAGTGGCATTATCATCATCATCTTCAGTAAGAAGTTGAAGTGGAATAATCATGATCTACATCAACATGGATTAATATAACACTAATACATCATCATCATCAATAACAACACAAGGCTGATACAACATAAAAAAAAACATCACAACACAAAGACTGGAGCATCATCAACATCAACACTAGGCTAAAAATCTTTAGCATGAAGATGGCATCACAACAACATCAACACGAAGCTAGAAATCTTCAGCACAAGGCTGACATCAACAACATCGACACAAAGATGGAAATCTTCTGGACTAGGCTAGCATCAACAACATCAACATGAAGTTGTAAATTTTCAACACTAGGCTGGCATCAACAACATCATCACGAAGCTGGAAATCTTCAGCACGAGGCTAACATCAACAACATCAGCATGAAGCTGGAAATATTCAGCACTAGGATGGTATCAACAACATCTTATGGTACTCTGACAGATCCAAAGGATCTGCCTAGGAATCAAAATATTCCCTAGGATATAAAATCCTAACGGAGCTACTACTACTGACCAAAGATAGCATATACATGCACAAGTACTCTGACAACCCATCCTTACGGACCTTCGAGATCTATCTAGGGATGATCACTTCCCTATGATATAAAATCCTAACTGAGCTACCCACTATTGGTCATGATACCATAGTATCATCAACACTACTTCCCCTTTTGACGAAGGTCCTTTGAGACTATACCAAGCATGTCGCAAAAGTAATTAAACCTTACACGGTACAAAGGCTTGGTTAACACATCAAAAACCTGTTCATCCGTGCCAACATAATGGAGCTTTATGAATCCTCTTTGCAACATATCACAAATGAAGTGATATCAGATATCTATGTGCTTCAACACATCATGGAACACATCATCTCTATAAACCTATGCTTATTTCATAGGATCACGATGGAATCCATCTCTAGATCTAATAGATTTGTCAACAACATCTGAAGCCATATGGCTTCACAACTGGCGGAACATGCAACAATGTATTCCACTTTTTCCATGGTCGAAGCAATGTTGAATTGCTCCTTACTGTTCCATGAAGTCATGGCTGACCCCAAACTGAAACAACATACTGAAGTGCTCTTTCTGTCAGAGACACTTCCAACTCAATCTGAATCAGTATATCTATACAATTTGAATTCATGATCTCTAGTATAACAACGACCAAAATCCAACGTACCCTTAAGATATCTCATCATATGTTTTGCAGCAACAATGTGAACACGTCTGGGTTCTGTTATCACTCCAAGAAACTCTCCTAGGTTGTATCTCAAAGATGCCTAGTAACTTAACTAATCTTGCAATGGTTTAATCAAATGGATCAAGATGGAGAACTCACTCAAACCTCACACACTCTAGACATGAACAAACATATTCAGATAGACAAGGCTTTCAACCACATATGTTTAGAAAGTTTAATAGAATATGAATGTATGGAGAATACCTATCATACTAGCAGAAACATATACACAAGGCATATATGAATGGCCAGATAAAATAAGTGAAATACGTGCATATTATAATTTATGGATGTAATGATAAATTGACAGTTATCATACATCAGATAAACATAAACAGATGAACATTATATTCCAATACAAGTATAGATAAGAGAGAATATGAAAGTATGAACATAAATGGCAAAAGAATCTAATGTTCTGATATACATTCAAAAAGTCTAAAGAATACAAAAGTGTATAGTCCAATCTCCAAAGTTGAAAAAAAACCCCTCTAGACTGTGGCCTCTATCGGTTTAAATAAGTTTAACAAGACAGTTTTAGATCCTCAAATGATGGATCTCAGAATTACAAGTGTGTACAAATATAATCAATTACATGATTCTAGGAAATAGATCCTATTCTCAAGGAGTAATTTGATTCATAATTTGATCTTCAACATATTCGACCTCTTTAGAAAACTTCTAGTGATGACAAGG
>JZKD02S0030377.1:0-18620 GCA_000966675.3 Picea glauca
TGCAGTTGGAGAAGAAGGAAGAGAGAGAGGCACATTACTTGGGAGAGGATATTCACTAGTGTTTGGTTTATTGTCTTGGCATTGTATTGGCTATCTATATTAAGGAAGATTTTTTTCGGTTTTCTTCCCCATGAGGGTTTCCCAAGATAACTGTTGTGTATCTTTTGCTTGTGTTTCTCTCAGTGATCCTATCTATGTTATGTTTATCTAGTAAATTGAAAGAAACCTAATAATATCTTAAACTCTAACATGGTATCAGAGATAAGTTGAAGAGAGCATCTTTCATAGGAAAAAGAAAAATGTCACTGTTGTCATACAAGAAAATTAAGGCTTTTATTGAAGAGGAATTTCAACCCAAAAGTCATCTAGAAAAGTGCGCCCTAGCCCAAGGAACTCTTTGGCACCTTCAGCACACCTTTTTAGTGGATATAACTCCTGGAAAGTGAAACACTAGTTTTCACCAGTACCAAAAGTACTAGAAAACCATAAGTACCAGGAAACCAGAAGTACCAAAAAACCAGAAGCACCAGTCCAAAAATTCATTGGTCAAGTATGAAGGGGAAAATTTTGGATTTTCTGAAATCTAACCACACCAGGCTAATCGCCTCAGCCAAGTGCACCTCATGGTAAGTTCAAAATTCAATTCTGATCATTTTCATTTTTTGGTCATTTTCCTAGCTCCAGGTAAAAGATGTCTACAAGCACTAAGCTTGTTGACAAGCTAGAAGGTGTGGAAAAATTCCATTCCTAGAAGTATAAGATTGGACTCATTATTGAAGAGAATGACCTAGCAAAATTCATTAAAGAAGATGTACCATAACCCGTCGATGTTGCAGCTAAAGAAAAACACCAAAAGGACATAATTAGGGACAAAAGAATCATTGCAGATTCTATCAAAGATCACTTGATTCTTTAAGTGTCTTCAAAGAAGACTCCAAAATAAATGTTTGATTCCCTAACCAAATTATATGAAGGAAATAACATAAATCAGAAGATGAATATAAGGACTCAACTCAAGAATACAAGGATGCATAAAGGAGAAACAATCAAGGAATATTTCTCCAGAATATCACAATTCAAAGAACAACTAGAAGCAATTGAAGATATTATAGATGAAGATGAACTTATAATGACAACCCTTAATGGACTCATAATACCTTGGGATGCATTGATCCAAACTATTTGTGCCAAAAAATACAAACTACAATTTGACAGTCTTTGGAAGAATGTGTTCAAGAAGAATCAAGAGTAGCTAACCGAGAAGCTTTTCTATCAAGAGATGAAGATAAAACCATAGCTACTCGCACTAAGGGAGGAAGAAAGAAGTCTTACTTCCAGAAAGAAATTCATAAGGAGTCTCACCCCCAAAACAAATTCATACATAAAGAATCTCAACAAAGGATATTCTAGAAGTTTCAGAAAGGACAAAGAAGAGAAAAAGATTTTTCATCCTACCAATGTTACCATTGTGACAAGATGGTACATATTGTGAAACATTGTCAAGCTAGACGAGAAGAATACAAGAAGAAAAACAAGAGGTACCATTCCCATGCAGTTGAAGATGAAGATTTTCCCACAAAGATGATAAAATAACATATTGAAGACTATGTCTTAATATCTTCCCTCTCAGAATTAGTATCACCTAGTGAGGATACTTGGCTCATTGATAGTGGTGCTTCCAAGAACATGACAGGTAAAAGAGACATTCTCTCTTGCCTTTCAGAAAATAAGTTTTCTCATAAAGTTACACTTGGATATGATTATCAATACCCTATCAAGGGAGTAGGAGAATCAAATTACAAGATTAATTCAGGGACCCCAATGAAGATAAAGGATGTAATCTATGGACCAGGTTTGACAAAGAACTTACTCTCCATATAAGCTTTAGAAAATAAAGGATTTAGAGTTGCCTTCATATATGGATAATTCCTTATGTGGGCCAAAGGAAAAACCATGGAAGAAGCAATTTTTATTGGAAAAGAGGAAGGTGGCTTGTATAATCTAAAGGGTCACTCAAAAGCATCCATGACCCACTCCATTGAGAATCCATGTTAACTTTGGCATAGATTATTAGACCACATCAACTACAAGGAATTAACTTATGTAAGCAAGGCAGTCACGGGTCTACCAGAACTCAAGGTTGACCATGAAGGTGTGTGCAATGGATGTGCACAAGGAAAGAACATCAAGAACCCTTTTCTGAAAAGAGACAGTAAAACAGAAGGAGTCATAGAGCTCATTCACTCCGATGTGTGTGTCCCAATGTCATCATCCTCCATCGATGGGTATGTATACTATGTATCTTTTATTGATGACTATTCTCGTAAAACCTGGGTTTACTTTTTTAAATCAAAAGATGAAGTGTTCAGAAAATTCAAGGAATTCAAAGCCTTGATAGAGAATCTTTCTGAAAGAAAGATCAAGATACTCATGTCTGATAATGGAGGAGGATACACCTTAAAAGAGTTTGCAAACTTTTGCAAAGATTCCAGGATCAAGAGGGAGCTCACCACTCCCTACAATCCTCAACAAAATGGTGTAGCAGAAAGAAAGAACAAAACTATAATGGAAGGAGGGAAGACCATGATCCATGATCAAGATCTTCCAATGTACTTATGGGTAGAAGCAGCAAAAGCAATAGTATATGTACAAAATAGATTGTCCCATAGTGCATGTGGGTTCAATACCCATGAAGAGATGTTCTCCGGAAAGAAGCTAGAAGTAAGACATCTCAAAATATTTGGCTTCCCAGTATTTGTACATATTCCAAAAGAGAAGAGAACCATGCTGGACCCTTCAGGAAAGAAGGGAATATTTGTTGGATATTGTGAGGTATCCAAAGCCTTCAGAGTTTATATACCAGGTTACCATCATATTGATATCAGTAGGGATGTAACCTTTGATGAAGATGAAACACTCAAGAAATCAAGAAGATTTCATCTTGAAAAAGTATATGAAGAGTAACCTCTAGCTCCTAGAGTTGCATAACTAGTGAGGGAAGTCATAGCTTCCCCTGATGAGGAGATTCTAGAAGACCATGACATAATAGAATCTCAAGAACCTCCCCAGCTGTTGATCTCCCGCAAGAGAAATCCAGCCTCAGAAAGGGAAATTATTCAAGATGGAGAGAAGTATGGTGTCCCCGAAGGAACCATGAGACAAGTAAAGAAACCAAATCCATTCTCCAGTTATATGGCTTTGATGTGTGATCTCTTAGAGAAGGAGCCTACCTTATTTGAAGAATCCATTCAGAATAAAGAATGGGAAGATGCCATGATAGAAGAATACCAATCCATCATAATGAATGATGTAAGGGAAATAGTTCCCAGACTGAAGAGCAAGGATGTGGTATCTTCCAAATGGCTTTTTAAAATAAAACATGTTGTTGGTGGAAGTATTGAGAAATATAAAGCAAGGTTTTTTTCTCGTGGATTTTCTCAAAAGGAAGGCATTGATTATGAAGAGACGTTTTCTCATGTATCCAGATACACTTCAATCAGAACCATCATAGCCCTTGCAGCTAATATGAAGTGGAAGTTACACCAGATGGACATGAAAATTGTCTTCTTGAATGGTGTCATTGAAGAAGAAGTGTATATAGAACAACCTCAAGGATTTGAAGTTGAAGACAGGAAGACTCATGTGTGCAAGTTGAAGAAGGATCTGTATGGATTAAAGCAAGCTCCTAGAGCTTGCTATGGAAGGATTGATAGTTTTTTGACAAGCTTGGGATTTTATCAAGAGTAAAGTTGATTCTAACCTTTACTTCAAGGTTATGAATGATGAGACTGTTATATTTTTGTTGTATGTGGATGAATTATTCTTAACTGGAGAAGAAAATTTCATCACTGAATGTAAGAATAAGCTCACTGCAGAATTTGATATGAATTACCTTGGCCTAATGCATTATTTCTTAGGTATTGATGTTTGGCAGAGCCCAGAGAGGATCTTCCTTAACCAAGGGAAGTATGCAATTGAAATACTGAAGAGATTTGATATGTTGGAGTGCAAGTCCATGAATACACCCATGGAAACAAAGTTGAAGCTCCTGGTTGACAATTGGTCAGAATTGATTGATGTTATGTTGTACAGACATATCATTGGATCGTTGATGTATCTGATGAATACCAGGCCAGATATATGCTTTGTTCTGAACACCTTGAATCAGTTTCTGGTAGAGCCCAGATGTGTTCACCTGATTGTTGCAAAACATGTGATGAGGTACCTTAAGGGTACATTAGATTGTGGTCTCAGTTATGATGGAGATCATGACTTCAGACTGAGTGGTTATCTTGATTCAGATTGGGCTAGAAGTGTCTCTGATAGAAAGATAAATTCAGGATGTTGTTTTAGTATGGGGTCAACCATGATCTCATGGCAGAGTAGGAAGAAATCAAGCATTGCTCTCATCACAAAAGAATAAGAATATATTGTTGCATGTTCTGCCAGTTGTGAAGACATATGGCTTCGGAAGTTGTTGACAGGTCTATTCGATCTAGAGATGGAAGAAACCATGATCCTATGTGATAACCAGAGCTGCATAAAGATGACAGAGAACCCTGTGTTCCATGACAAGTCAAAACACATAGAGATATGATATCATTACATATGTGATATTGTGCAGAGGGGAGCCATAAAACTCCAGTATGTTAGCACAGATGAACAGGTTATTGATGTGTTGACCAAGCCTCTATCTCGTGTAAAGTTTGAGAACTTTCGAGATAAGTTTGGTGTAGTCCATAAGGACCTCCCTCGAAAGGGGGAGTAGTGTTGTGTTTCCATCCTAGTGTGATGATGCCAGCCTCGTGTTGATGATGTGTTTCTAGCCTCGTTTTGATGTGTTTCCAACCTCGTGCTGATGATGTGCCAGCCTCGTGTTGTGATGATGTGTTGCTAGCCTCGTGATGTGATGATGTGTTTCCAGCCTCATGTTGTGATGATGTGTTGCCAGCCTCGTGTTGTGATGATGTGTTTCCAGCCTCGTGTTGTGATGATGTGTTTCCAGCCTCATGATGTGATGCCAGCGTCATGTTTATGATGTTGTGTTTCCAGTCTCGTACTGTGATTCCAGCTTCGTGTTGATGATATTATGTAGTCGTCTTCATGCTTTGATGTCAGCTTCGTGTTGAATACTCTAAGCCTATTCCTGATGTTGATGATGCTCCAACCGTTGTGTTGTGTTGTTGATGATATTGATGATGAGAAAAAATTTCGATGATTTATAGATAAGCCAGTCAGTGTTCCAGATGTTGTTGATGATGTTTCCCTCTCTCTCTCCTGATGATGTTGTAGAATACCCTTCTTGTTAAGGGGAAGTGTTGAAATATTGTAACTGCAAAGAGTATTCCATTTATTATTGATGTATTATTCATTAGATCAATCCCCTTTTGTGGATTAATCATGTCAGGCATTGTAAATGACCAAATCCCCTTTTGTGGATTGGTCAAACCCTAATTGTAATATGCAAATTGAGAGGTCAACCCCCAGGAAAATTAAAGTGGTTCTAACCACCCAGAAAGAGGAGTCATCCCTGCTAGTGAAGAGACACCTCCTTTCAGTGCCTACCAGTTTGTATAAATAAAGAAATCCAACCACTCATTTTCTCACTCACTCATTCAATCATCTAGAGCGCAAGTTTGGTAGCTCTGGTTGAAGAAGAAGGAAGAGAGAGAGGCGCATTACTTGGGAGAGGATATTCTCTAGTGTTTGGTTTATTGTCTTGGCATTGTATTGGCTATCTATATTAAGGAAGATTTTGTTGGGTTTTATTCCCCATGAGGGTTTCAAAGGATAATTGGTGTGTATATTGTGATTGTGTTTCTCTCAGCGATCCTATATATGTTATGTCTATCTAGTAAATTGTAAGGAAACCTAATAATAGATTAAAGTCTAACACCTTCATTGTTCCATAGTCCATCGACTACTCCACTTCCCTTTCAGGGTCTCGGCAACAGGTCGGATCAGGAATTCATAAAGCTATGTAGCTGGTGTTGGACTCTCTCTAGGAGAAAATCACTTCCCATCAAACTCTCTCACCTGGAGAGAGTTTCTCACAGGCCTGACAACTTTCCTCTTCAACCATGGGCCTGACAACCCGCTTCTTCAACCACGGGCCTGATAACCCTCTTCTTCAACTAGCTTCAACTCAATTCCCACAAGTGAGGAAATTATCAAGGCTCAATATAGCTCAGGGGATGGAAAAAACCACAATTCGATAAGGCACAACACGGCTATGGAAAGTACAGATACGTTGTTCTTCACAGGAAAACACAAGTCATCTTCACGGGTTACTGGTTTCATAGGTGCATGAAAGATGTAGAGGTTGATGATGGAGGCAAAGTGAGTTAGGGGAAGGATCGGAGAATGGGGAGTGAACCCCCCCCCCCCCAATGAGATGACTTTCCAACTTTAAATACATGCGCCCAGGTTGACACATGTCTTCCTCGAGCTGCATGCACTCCATTTATCACTCATTCCCTATCCCAAGAACTTAGGATAACTGGGTTTATTTTCCCCACTTTAGTATTTTCATTTTCAGGAATATATTATAATATTCCCTTGGGTTAACCCCTCTAGCTTAGCCCCTCTTTCCTAGCCTCTCAATCCCATTCCTTTCCCTACCTAGTGGAGCTTAGTCTTTTAAAGAATTAATAATATAATATTATTCCCTTAGAGGTAAGCCCTCTAGATTAGCCCATTTTCCTAGCCTCTTAGCCCCTTCCCTTTCCCTACCTAGTGGATCTTTGTCCCCCATTCTCTTTTATCATGGTCGGTCTACACGAAGTGATGTATTTATATTAAATATATGAGTATTTACACATATACAATAATAGTCTCACTACCCATTGGATCTAGGCTCTCTGGCCTAATCATCACATAAGCCTCCTGGCTTATTATAACTCATCTCACCAGCCTATCAAACATGTTTACAATTCATAATTACAACTGGGGTTCTACCTGGGGATATTACAATCCCCTCACCTTATTTTTGCATTGTCCTCAGTGCAACTTCTTTATACATATACAATTCAAAATTATTCAAAAAGATCTAAGCTTTATCTATTGGAAGCACGTTATCCACCTGCTGCTCTATTCCATAGATCTGGTGTTCATGCTGCAGTTGAAACTCAATTGCTCTATTCCATAGAGTTTCTTTAGGAAAGCATTCAGCTCAGTGTTCCTTGTTACATGCTTCAATTAAACCTCATTGAAATCACCAACTGGTTGTATATCCACGATGTTCCACCCAGCCTTAGATCTCACTATTGATAAACTCTTAGCAGGGCTATGACTCCACAGAAGTAAACACTCTGCTCGTATACCTGTTCATTCGAAAGAAAAATTAGAACATACATGCAATATATATACAGTTAATAACATTATAACATGTATACAAGATACAAAACATACAATGAATAGAGAATTGATACTTATATTTTGATTGAGAAGACCTTCCACCCCTGAGCAGGGTTATGACTCCATCAAGGCCATGGCTTCCCAAGATAGCTAGGGTCCACAATCCATATCAACATGGTCTAGGAAAAGGTACCAAACCTTAGCAGCACTCCAACCAATGGTCTCTCATTCCCCACATGTCTGTCCCACCCCAGGAGTGTACACATTCACTGTCACACATTCCATCGACTACTACACCTCCCTTTCCTTGGGCTTCAACAACATGTCGGATCAGGAAGTCTCAGAGCACCGTGGCTCCAGGATTTTCAGATGCCCTTAGATATTTCCAATCAACATCTTCCCCGAGCTACTCTTTGTATTCAACATTCCACTTTAATCAACATCATCTCATCTGCATCACCCACATGCAGTTATCATAAGAGAACATAAAATAATTCATTTAGGAACTCCAACTTAGTTCAAAAGGAAATTCAACTTTTCCCCCAAAACATGAAATTCTATTTCATAATTCTTCTTGGTTGTTTCCATATTAGGATTACAACCTTCTTTGTGGTTTCCCACAAGCACCAAACTGCATACCATTTTGCTCCAAGGCTTCATCTTGCATACTGCTAACAAATTGTCAGTATTTCATGTACATCATAATTCAATTGCAATATGTACAAAACCATATGCGGTGAACTTAGAATTTCCTGCACCTAGCAATTCAATCATAATTACCAAACAATTTAATAAAATAGAATGACTTATCATTCTATGCATATGCTTGTTCTTAATTAATATATGTAACTTCATTACTTCTTTTCCTAAACATGAAATTTTCTGTAGTCAATATTCATGTGACTACTTGACTTGCAACTTTACTATTGCAATGTCTAACACCTCCCTGAAATGTCCTCAACTTCATGAGTTAACAACATTTCAGTTGTTAGTAACAATTATTTCCATGTAATAATATATATGCATGTACTTACAAAACACATTCAACCATTGCATTTAGTCTACAATTCTATCACTGATTGTGCATGAGTGTAATTCTCAATGCATACTTATTCAGTGCACCTTGCATTGAATTACATAATGCTCTTTATCTCAGTCATGTATCTCACCATCCATAAGTTGGAATTCTGGCCAATGTGTTGACACATTCTCCACACACTTCCTATTGTCTTTCCAATTAATTGGATTCCTTCCTTTTCGACCCAAACACTACAACAAGAATATAATTTTGTGGTATTCATTAGTGTTAGCAACAAGGTTGCAATCCAAGTTTTATTTAAAGGTAGGAAGATTTTAGTACATGTGTGGCTCATAACCTTTCCATATCCATACCCTTGCATAGCCAACCATGTCTTGGTCTCATACATGACTAGCTTTACTGGCATTCATTCCTATAACAAGTTCTTATCTTTTATGTTCTTTGGTTATTACCCCATAACAAAATTAACATGGCATTCTACTATGTCAGTCTGTGCATTCAAAAGATAAAAAGATTTGATAACTATAACAGGCCTCTAGCCTTTACCACATATAGTGGTATCTTATTCATGTTAATGCATTCAAATAATACCATCCTGTGTATCATAAAAATTCAATCAGGGGAAAATTCTTACATGAATTTCCTTCATCAATTATGCAATAAGAGTAATAAAAACTCATACCCACATGAATGTTGTTAATAAATTTGATGCTACTTGGATGGTTGAGGACAGTAGAAGCTTTCATGCTTCTTTTTTCAAACCTATAACCAACCTTAAACTTTATGTTTCTTCCTTCCATATGCAACAACATCACCAGAAACACTTGCAAACATGCAAGCATTATTTCCTATGGCTGACCCAAGAGGCCATAACATACTTGTTGCCACAAAAATTGCAGCAACCTCTTTCTCCCTGTAAAACTTTTCCTTGTTGATCCCAGAAGTCTACAATTCTTCTTGGATTCCTAGATCTTCTTCTGCTCTCATTGTAGTCATTGTACATGATTAGTTATGACCTGATCACTTTCTAGCCAAATCACTCTTGGTTGATTTTTCATTTATAGTCCCAAACTAAGATGATATTAACCTTCATCTTTCATTAATCCCTTGGATCCTACTATCCCAACCTGTACTTGGATGAATTAAATTCCAAATCAAGTTGTTTTATAGACTTTGTATTCTTCAACATATAGTTACTCTTGAGGACTGAACTTCTTCAGCCATTTTCCTGACTGAATACGTTAGTAGTTGAGGTTTTCTTGTACTCTTCTCTTCCCTTTTCCAACTAGCCTCAAACATGACTTGCCTAGGCAATATCTAGCATATTGTAAGGATGCACATATGCCTCCTTTGCTAGCTGCATAGAATTAACTAAAATTACTTCTTTCACCTTACCATCATAGCTTCAAGTGATACCTCCAACCTTTTGGATTGTCACTCATGGCTCTATGTCACTTAAGATGGCTTATTGTTAGGCACAATCTCCTATGCATTCAAAACCATGCTTAGAACCATTTTCTTCTTCCATTATCTTAGGATGTTCATGGACTTGACTCCATGCATGAGTTTTTCCTTTTCTACTTTGCATACTTGCCACCAAATATTATGTTGATATTAATTTTCAGAATTCCCCTATTACTTGGATCCCTCTGATCCAATTCCTTCATGACCCAATTATATTTTGAGTCATGTTCTCTGAGTAACCTTGGACAGTTAACACCAACTTATTTCTTGAGGTAATTTGGTTTAGCCTTTCCATGACTGATCATATCAGCACTGGTATTATCTTGATGAATTATTATTTTCTCCTGACTTGACCCATTTGAAGGATCAAATCCTGTCACTGAGAGCGGGGGGTGAATCAGTGACACAATTATTATATCAATTTTTATTTTATTAATGCAAATAGAATTTTAGCACAGTATTTTATCATGGAACCCAAATGGGAAAACCACAAACTCTTTTCTATTAACTACGAAAATTTGTTTTACACATTACATAGAAGGAGGATATTCTTCCTTTTCGATCAGCACCAACTGATCAAGATGTACCCACACCCTTGTTCACTAGCACCAAATGGTAGGATGCTATGACCTCCTTTTTAGTCAGCTACAACTGACAAGGAAGCGCCAACTCCCTCTGCAGGCACCAACCTGCCCTTGCACTACCCAACCACCCTTATTCTCTAAATCTGGGGAAACTTTTGTAACCAGTATTTACTGCATATTTCTTTACTTCTCTGATTAATTTATCTTTTGATTCAGACTACAGAGACACTTTATTCTCAAAACTCTTCCTCGTTTATATAATCTTCAAAACGGTGTGAGAGTGATACACTGTGTCCCTTTGATTGGAACCATCACACCTCTTCGTTTAACTTAAACCATAATCATTTTTTTATGATTTTTACTGCGAAGGATTTTCATAAATTGATCACAGTTATGGGTCAATTTCATCCTTTTTAACTTGATCACGAATCTATGCAATTTATTTACAGAAACCAATTTATACAGAGGTTCTTTCTTCAAACCTTTACATGTGACCGATAGTGCAAAACCATGATCTTATAATCTTTAATGATGCTTTATATTTTGCCTTTATATCTCTTATTCCATATGACCAACGGCAACGACCAGACGCTAGGCCAAACGAGTGCTTGAGAAATTATCAATTCAATGGTCACAATTTGATCTCTTGATGATATGGACAATACCCTAGACATCGGATTGGACGATTCACTTCTATTTCATGGAACCGGATCAATGGTCAGTTTTGATCCCTACATTTAACCTTTCACTGCTTAATCCAATGACTACGACTTAATCAATCATTGAGATGGATAGCCACCATTTGCTTAGTGACCTCGTGCTTCGCGTGAGTGTGACATGTAGGATGGGTAGTGGAGTGTGACGTGTAGGCAGGGTAGTGGAGTGTGACGTCGAAGTGCGGAGGTGGTATGGAAAAGTGGTTTGGTGGTTTACTTGGAGGGGGGATAGGCGGTAAGTGGTAATGAGCGAGGGGGGTCCGAGTTAACAATAATGTGACATGTTATGAGGGCCCCGCACAGGAAATACCACCAAATCGGACCCCACCCCACCGTTAAAGGCAGAAAGGTTGGGGGGTTCTGATATGCCCTGTCGACCGTAGATATGAGCCCCCGATTATCGACCGCTGAGATTAGTGCGCCCTTTAACATAAAGCACCAAATTGTCATGTCATTGCACCTTTTCTTCATTTTGTCACCAACCGTAGATCTATTTGGTGAGTGACCATCGACGATCAATGTGGATTGTGATATTCCCTGTCAATCCAAGATCTGTGTGCGTATCAATGGTCTCGATCCGATATGATCATTTACTAGTCTTCTGAGATTCATCACGCCATCTATTCTTAGCTTTGATCGTCATTCTCTCACCCTCCTAAGCTTTTGTCTATGTGTATCGTCACACTGTAACTTCGCCATCTCATATGAGATTTGATATTCATTATCTAACTTTCCTGAGCTACAATCTATGCATATTGTCCAACTATTTGAATATGCTGACATAATATTGTTGATATCAATGACAATTCATCATACCATCTTATCATCACATCAATGATATCGACTGTTGACATCAATGACAATATATTAGTGACACTATATTCAACAATCTCCCCCTTTGTCATTGATGGCAACATTCAAACTTCATATTGAATCTCCCCTTGAGATGTTGCATCTTTCCTCTGAAGTTATTCTCCCCCTTTGACATCAATGGAAAATGGTTGCTTCCCTTATGGTAAAGCTTTGTTTGTCTGTATACTTCTTACCAGAATTTAAAAACAGATAACTCCTCCTGCAATCATACTTTTCTTGTCATATTGAATGACTCCTTCTAACTTTGATTGTTGTCTCCCCCTGATTTGGTGCCAATTGATGCATTTTTTTTATTTTTTTTTCTTTATATATATATTTTTTTTTCAAGATTTAGGTTGGAACAAGGATTACTCCCAAATTTTGCCTGAGATATTCAAATATATCTCTGCTTAAGGGTTTTGTGAAAATATCTGCCACCTGTTCTTGTGTTGGAACATATTCCAATTTAATGTTCTTATTTTCAGCCTGATCTCTTAGATAGTGGTATTTTATGGGAATGTGTTTTGATTTGGAGTGTTGAACAAGGTTCTTGGAGAGACTTATCGTGCTTGTATTATCACAGTGGGTAGTAGCAGGTTCTTCAAATATTATTTTGATGTCTTGTAAGGTTTGTTTCATCCACTTCACTTGTGTGAAACATTCTGTTGCTGCAATATACTCAGCTTCAGTGCCAGACAATGAAATTGAGGATTGTTTCTTGCTTATCCAAGATACCGATGATTCTCCCAAAAAGAATGCTCCTCCACTTGTAATTTTCATGTCATCTACACTACCTGCCCAATCTGCATCTGAATAGGCTTTTAAAGTGAATGAATCCTTGCTAGTTGTTACATAGAGTAAATTCCCAATCATTGATCTGTAGTGATTTGGATCTACAACATTGGACTCATCTTCCTTGCTTAGTTTGCATCCAACTGTCATAGGTGTACTGACAATTTTTCAATCCTCTAACTGGAATTTTTTAAGCATATCCTTAACATACTTAGATTGATGTATAAAGACTCTTCTCCTGGATTGTATTACTTGTAGTCCTAGAAATAAATTCAGTTCACCAAGCAAAGACATTTCAAATTCTTGTTGCATCCTCCTAGCAAAGTCCTTACTCATTTTTTCATCATCACTGCCAAATATAATATCATCAACATATACTTCCACAATAATCATTTTATTACCAACAATTTTACAATAAAGATTGATGTATGTTGATCCTCTTTTGAGACCTTGTTTTTGTAAATAAGAATCTAGCCTTGCATACCATGCTCTGGGTGCTTGTTTTAGCCCATATAGTGCTTTCCTTAATTTACAGACATAGTATCCTTTGTGTAATTTGAGTCCTTCAGGTTGCTCAATATAGACTTCTTGTTCTAATTTTCCATTGAGAAATGTTGACTTGACATCCATTTGGTACACTTTAAATTTTCTGTAGCTAGAGAAAGCTAAGAACATCCTAATTGCCTCTAATATGGCCATGGGTGAAAAGGTCTCTTCATAGTATACTCCTTCAACCTGAGCATACCCTTTACATACTAATCTGGTTTTTTTCCTGATTACTTTCCCATTCTCATTCATTTTATTTTTATACAGCCATTTAGTTCCAATGATATTTTTATTTTTTAGTCTTGGAACTAGTTCCCAAGTTTGATTTTTTTCAATTTGGTCCAATTCTTCATTCATAGCATTGACCAAGTTCTCATATTTTCATGCCTCTTTGATTGAGTTGGGCTCAATTTGTGACAAAAGTGTTATTTTTGTTTGATACAACAATTTTCATCTTGTGTGCACTCCATCACTCTTGTTTCCAATAATCAATTTTTCAGGATGATTCTTTTGAGTCATTCTTGAGGGTGTTTTTGTGTCTCTTCTTGGGGATTCTTCTCTTATCTCTTATTCTTGAGTATCTTCTTCGTCTTCACTAGTATCCATATCATCCTCTTCCCTTCCTTCTTTATTCTCTTCTACTTCTTGTGCTTGTGTACCAACTAACTCATCATCATCTTCATCTTCACTGTCAAGTATAGTTTCTTGATTTTTTATCCTTATCATGTTTAGATCATCCACCTTGAAATTTTAACTCTCAACAATATTTTGTAGTCTAATATTGTAGCATCTATATGATTTCTTGTTAGAATCATATCCAAGAAAATAACCTTCATCATATCTGGCATCGAATTTTCTGAGATTCTCATCAAGCCTTTTGATGTAGCACTTACTTCCACAGACTCTGAAGTATTTTACTGATGGAGCTCTTCCAAACCATAGTTCATAAGGAGTCTTATTACTATTAATCATGAGTTGACCTCTATTCAATATTGATATTGTTGTGCTTACAGCTTCCCTCCAATATCCATCGGACAATTTTTCATCATTAAGCATAGTCCTTGCAAGCTCCTGAACTATTTGATTCCTTCTTTCAGCAATCCCATTTTGCTGAGGTGTTCTGGAAGCAGAGAATTGTCTTTTTATTCCATGGGTTTCACAGAAGAGATCAAACTCTTTTGAAGTGGATTCACCACCATTGTCTGATCTAAGGAATTTAATCTTTATCTCCTTTTTGTTCTCAACAAGGGTTTTAAAGGCTTTGAAATTGTTAAGTGCTTCTGATTTTTCTTTGAGAAAACATATCCAACCCATTCTAGTAAAATCATCAATGAACAACATAAAGTAGGACTCTCCTTGCAAGCTCTTGGTCATTGTAGGTCCACAATGGTCAGTTTGAACAAGATCTAAAGGTTTTGAGGTTGAGAATTATTTTTCTTTGAGCCTTATTCTAGTTTTCTTTCCTAGTTGACAGTGTCTACACATAGTATTTGATGGCTTTATGATCTTTGGCAAGTTTCTTACTACACCAAGATTGTCAACTTTCACTAGATTTTCAAATTTAATATGTCCCAACATTCTATGCCATAGCCAACTTTCATCTGTTAGATTCATATGGCATTCCTCATTCAATTTTTCATCTAGTATATACACATTTTCGGGAGTTCTAGGAGCAGTACCAACAATTTTTCATGTGTCTTCTCTCCTAAGTTCCCTTGATCACAGGTTTGGCTGACACTTAATAGGATAGGTTTTAGTTTTTCAACAAGCAACACATTCTTGTCTTTGTATTTTCCCAAGCTCACAGTGCCCTTCCAAAGTATGTTACCTGAAGCATTGTCACCAAATGTAACTTTACCCTTTTGTTTTTTTAAGTTCAGAAACTTGTTGTTGGACATACTGTCAATGATATGTTGTCATTGATTTCAACAGTTGATGTCATTATGATGTGATGATTTGTTGTTATGATGAATTATCATTGTCATTTATCCCAGATCAAATTGTCATTGATGTCAACAGTATATCAGTTAGCAGAAAATGTCAAACAGTGTGCAAAGATCAAAAGCACAAGATCAGAAGGAGGAGCGAATGGTATGTGAATATCAAATCTCAGAAGGAAGAGTGAATTCCAAAAGTGTCATCGGGATCGATGGAAATATTGAGAATTCGACCAATGCACAGGAAACGGTGAGAAGCCTCAGCAGCCGTCCAATCAAGAAAAGTGATGGTATTGATCATCTCATGGAACGGACGTTGGTCATATGAGTGATTGTGGGCTTGAGGACCGTTGGAGGATCATGATCGTTGGATTTGCAAGACAGATCAACGGTAGGCATGAATTTCGAAGAGAGAAATAAAAAATAAACAACTCGTTGGTTCTAACCCCGCAATTGGTCTAGATCGTAAGATCTAATAAACCCAAATATCGATGATTGTGGTTGATCCAACAAATGAGTAGATTAAGTCGTGACCATCGGATGCGCAATCACCAGATCAACGACAGGGACAGATTTTGGAGATCGAAAGGAGTATTAAACATCGTGTTATTTCCAATCCCACAATTAGTCAGGATCATCAGATCTTATAGGTTCAAAGATCGACGATTGTGGTTAACTCACCAAAAATGCACAACTTCAAATTGCAGATCTTGGGTGATGAATTAAACCACTCACAAGTTGTGTTTCCACAATCCACAATGAACGTCGATGTTCACTTGACAATATATCTATGATTGGAATCAGTTCCACTACCAACGAGCAGTTTCCATTGTGGAACACGACGATAGTCTTAAAAGTCATGCCAGTTGAGGACCCTGCAACCATTATTGATATGTTTCGAGAGTATTCTCAACCATTGGATCATTTTAAAGTGGAAGGATAGGATAAGCAGGGAAAAAGGCTTGAGAATTAAATTATCCGAATACCCTTCAGTCGTCGGATCATTTTCGAGTGGAAGGACAAGATAAGCAAGGTAAAATATCATGAGATCTCATTTATGCGAATTTTTGTCAGTCGTCGAATTGATTTAAGTGGAAGATAATGATAATCAAGGGTTGAGATCTAAGATCTCAATCACCCAAATACCCGTTAGTCGTCGGATTGAATTAATGGAAGGACAGGATAAGCAAGGGCTGAGATATGAGATCTCAATCACCCGAATATCCGTCAGTTGTTAGATCATTCTAGTGGAAGGATAGGATAAGATAGAAGAAGAGTCATTGGATTTAATCCAAGGCTAAGCAATATCACAGATAGATCAATCTGTTGATCTAAAACCTTTATCAATGAACAACATTCATTTTGGGTTAAAATATGTGAGGAGGTTATGCTCCGAAAAGTTTGAGATTTGAAATACCCGAAGCTCGAAATCCGAAATAAATAAGCACCATCAGATGTGGAGGATATATGATGACCGTTGGATCAGGGTTGTTGGTCAGCAGACCACGTCAGCAAAGACATATGGCAGATCACGTTAGCAAGGGCGTGTGGCAGACCGCGTCAGCAAGGACGTGTGGAAGAAGAACATGTCATCAAGTACACATGGGATACTCATATGATGACATGTGTCAAGAGGAAATTGACTCTTACCATGTCAACACGGGACGTCAATAAATTACGTCACTCTGGAAGAATTACTTCGGGAGTTTCACCACTAGAAAATGACAAAATCTCTAAAGTCCCGAAGGACGAAATCCCAAAGTAGACATGGTTCATCTGATCTAAAGAATCACTTCGGGTGTATTCTCAATCATTGATCATAATACAGTGGAAGGATAGCGTAAGTTGAAATAGGCGAAGTCCTGAAGTAAATTGTATCCATCCATATCAATGCTTGATTAAGTCTCGACCGTCAGATTAAGCAATGAAAGGATGAGTGTAAGGATCAAATATGACCATTGATTTATTTCTGTGAAATAAACCGTCTGATCTGATTTGAAGGTTTGAAAAGTTGAAAACCCGAAGTTCCGAAGGGCGAAGTTCCATCATTCTTCCATCTCATCGGGAGATTAAATCATGATCGTTGATTCTGATAAGCGCTCAAGTGCACGTTTGGCATAGTGTCTGGTCACCACTGTTGGTCATATGGAATAAGAGATATACGGGAAAAAGATAATGCCTCGCTTAAATTAATAAGCTTGTGGTTCTACGCCTATGATCATATGAACATGGTTGAAGGAAGTGCCTCATCCAAACTTAATTCGACAGAGAGTTAACACCAAAACATTACAGAGAATCGATAAGAGATCGAATATGATCTATTAGTGAACTGAGAACACAGCAAAATCATGAGTACGATCTAATGAGTCGATCCATGTATGTGATCAACTCATGAGGACAAATGAACTGATACACAGTCATGATTAAAAGAGAGTTAAATCATGAAAAAATGAATAAAGAATAAAAAGGAAAATGATATTAATTAAAGTTTAAAGATTATCATTTTAAATGAAAAGGTACAATGATTCAAATATAAAAATACACAATGATTCAAATTCACACCAGTTGGAAGACTATATAAACAAAAAGGAATGGTGAGAAGAGTGTAGCTGAATTTGTTGAAGTATATATATTTATATATAATGGATTGAATGAAAGTTCATTCTATCAAGTTGGTGCTTGTTTACAAGCTGGGTCTTGTATGAGGATTGGATTCCTCACATCTTAGTTGGATCTGAGATCAACAAGATGGGACTTGTTATGAGGGTTGGATTCCTCATTTATCAGTTGGATCTAAGAACTACAAGTTGGGTCTTGTAACTGAGAGTTGGGTCTCTCATAATTATATGAAGATGGTATTCAAAGATTAATCTTATGTATTCATTGAAGTTATTTAATAAATAAAATATTTATTCTTTTATATATATTGATTGAGAAAATGAAATAAATATTTTTTGTTCAGTTAAAATTGAGAAAAGTGGAAAATTGTCAATAAGGTTTGTTACACTGATTCACCCCCCCCCCCCCCTTAGTGTTAATTCATCATTTCGATCATTGATATTATAGGGGGTTCTGTCATCCCAGTTAAAACATTGAAGGAAGATTCAGAAGAAATGGGTGGACAGATTGTTATCTCCACAAATGAAGCTCGCTTATTTGTTGGAACAGATTATTTATCATGGAGGGAAAATATGAAAAGAGATATGAAGTCAAGAGGAGCTGGAGTTTGGGATTCAGTAGTAAGTAAGCCTTGGCACTTAACTACGTCAAAGAGAAAATCCAAAAATGCAAAGGAAGCAAAGAGAAACAATTCAGTGGCCTTAAAAGAAATTCA
>JZKD02S0030432.1:0-26499 GCA_000966675.3 Picea glauca
TTTATTTTTACCTTTCCCATTCCAACAATTTTGCATGGTGCATCATCACCCAAATGAACTTGTCCAAAATCACCTTGAACATAATCTAGAAAATGTTTCCTATGGGGTGTGGCATTAAATTCATCCCCTGAATATACTACCCAAGACTCAGAAATATTATATACAGAAAGAATCAAAGCATCTTCTAACACATCACATGTTACATTTGCTTAATGATTCCTCTCCCAATGTCCATCTTTTTGTTTCTTTGGAGCTCTGCAGTATTTCTTCAGATGTCCTTTCTTCCCACAATTCCAACACTCTATCTTTCCAAGTCTGGATTTGGATCTTACCTTCCTAGAATTCTCGCAGTTCCCTGGTCCCTTTCCTCTATCCTTTTGTCTTCCCTTGTTCTCCATGTTCAACGCATTCCCTAATGTCCCACCTATTCTTTTCCATCGCATTTCCTCACTAAGGATAACACCAACAACATCATCAAATTTTAAAGTATTTGAACCAGAGACATAGTTACTTATAGACATGACCAAACCGTTCCAGCTTTCTGGAAATGAGCACAAGATTAGAAGAGCCATGACCTCATCATCAAAGTCCACTTTTACAGAACTTAGTTGATTAGTAACCATATTAAAATCATTTAAATGATCTGCAATTGACCCACCTTCTGACATCTTCATATTAAATAATCTCTTCATTAGAAATACCTTATTGGACACCGAGGATTTTTCATACAATTAGCCAATGCGTCCATCAAACCCTTCGTTGTCTTTTCTTTCGAAATACTGAGAGCCATCGATGCTTCTAGGATTAGTCATATCGTTCCTAGAGCCTTTCTGTCAAGAATATCCCATTCTTTTTCCTTCATATTTGTCGGCTTCTTTTCTATTCTGCCTAATGGTAGGAATAGATCCTTCTGATATAAATAATCTTCCATCTACATCTTCCATAACTGGTAGTTTTGGTCGTTAAATTTTTCGACCCTAAACTTTCCATCTTCCGACATTTCTCCCACTCGAACCAGGAACCCTCTTCTCCTGCGAGTTACCTTTCCCTCTGATACCAGTTGTTAGAAAAACAAGACCGTGGAGAAATAAAATAAAACAAATGCGGAAACAAAACACAGAAGATACAAAATAAAATAGAGACACAGATTTACGTGGTTCACCTAGTGTGGGCTACATCCACCAAAGAAATTTCTAGGTCCTTCCTTTATTATTATCCAGCAAATGAAGGGATACAACCTACAACAAATCCACTGTAACTTCCTCTTATTTCTCTCACAGTATCTTATCTCAGAATACAATATTCGTTATCATGCATAGCCACAATAAATTTCCCTCATAACAGGGGGTTGCCTTCTAGGGAAAAAAAACCCTAACATAATTTCTACTATTGGATATGTGACCTTATAATGAACGGTCCAGATTTACAATGAAATTACAATATACATTTACAAGGCAATTTTTCCTTCGGGGGCTTCGCCCCCAAACCCCGTAGAGGGGGTAACCCCCCTCTGCACTCGCCCACGTGGAAGAGTGTACATACTTCTAGGGTGTAAATACTTCATGGGGTATAAACACAGCTGAAAACAAAAGACATCTGAATCAAGAAGATAATCAGGCTCCACAACCAATAGCTCAGTCAGTCTGGTTGGGGATGGAAAGTCAAGAATGACTTGGATCTTAGCTAGATCAACATGTACCCCATTCTCATCAACAATGTATCCCAAGTATTGGACCTTGTTCATGCCAAAATATCATTTTTCCAAGTTGGCATATAGCTTGTGTTGCTGCAGAGTGCTCAAAACCTATTGAATATGTTGCATGTGCTCCTCCCATGTTCTATTGAAGATGAGGATGTCATCCAAATATACCACCACAAAGAAGTTGGTAAAGGGTATAAATACATCATCCATCAACCTCATGAAATTGGATGGTGCATTTGTTAGGCCAAAGGGCGTGACTAGCCATTTGAAGAGACCTTATTTAGGTTTGAAGGTTGCCTTCCATACATTAGTTGGTTCGATGGGAACCTAGTGGTAGCCAGACTTTAGGTCAATATTGTTGAACAAAGTTTCCCCCAAATATCAACAACAGGTCACTCCCGAGCCAGGGCTATGAATCCACAAGGATGGTAACTAAACCAACTCTAACACACAACTAGCTATCAAACTCTCATTGTTTTCTCATTGATACGGATTTAGGAGCGGAACGAACTGATTAAAACACTGAATACAATAAACACAAAGATATGAAGAATAACACAAATATCTAGTGAACAATATCTTCTATTAAATAATAAAATAGGTTGAAACTATAAATTGCAGAACTAAAACACTTGCTCGAATGGTGGTAGTTATCTCTAAGAAGAGATGTGGCTGCTACACACATCTGTTTGAGAACAATCCTTTACAATGAGGCTTCAAAGGAATTTTTGATATTACTCATGAATGCCAAAACCATAGACATCCAAAAACCTAACCCTAGAAGGTAAAATGCCAAAAGTCATGTGGGATCCTATGGGTAAGTTGGTATAAGTTGGTACCTCAACTTCCTAGGGTTGTAACTTTTTCATATGACCTCTGTTTTAGGCATGTGATAGCGAGTTGGAAAGGTATTTCAGAGAACTACACATTCCACCATCAAACTCTAACTCTGTCTATAGTTTGACTGTGGCAAGCAAAAAAAAAATGTTTAGGGCCCCAAAATGGCCCTAGAAGTACAACAAGATGTGATGACATGAAAACATACAAAATAAGCTAGTTGGATTAGGAGAGAGGCCACCATTATCCACCTAAAGGATGTGTGGGGATTCAAACAACCCCAAAAGTGTATAACCCACAATTAAAAAGAATTACAGAAGAACGTGTTGAAAAAAAATAGACAAGAGGAGCCAGTTGGAATAGGTGGGTGGCCACCAATATCCACCTGGATCACCCATCCACACAACAAATCCTAGTTTACCAACTCTCTTCCTATTAAACCTACACAACCCAAATAAATGAACCCCTTTCTCTGCAATGCAGTCCCTCAGGCTATTCTACATCTTTTCCATGGATACAATGCTATTGGTCAGGAAATCTCAATGTTGGAAACTCCAATGATTCTCATTTGTGGATAGTTCTCTCTCAACTTCCATTATTCTCATGAACATTGACATCCATTCCCTCCTAGAATAATCATTAATTTCTTCAGCCAATAAGAAATGAATATTCTCTCCCCATAATTCATTTCCCATGCCCAAACCAAGAGAAAGAATGTCAAACCCAAAGTAAGTGAGTAACAATGAATGGGGAACCCCAAAATAACCCAAAAACATGGTGTATATAATTACATGCAATAAAGAACCACATGGCATTCCCCCCAAGAATCCCATGTAACCACTTTTCCCAACTAAATCCAAGATGGGTAAATAAAATATAATAAAAAGACGTATCCCCTTTATCCCATTCTCTCATGGAATCATAACCCCCTATCTCTGCCCTTGTTCGTCTTGTAGCCAGAGATGTATTTGTATTAATATAGTCAAGGTATTACATTTCTAGGCACTCCGACCTTTCAACTTTATAGACACTCTGACCTAAACATACTGGCTCACCAGTCTAAGTATCATATGTAAAAAATACATTGTTAATTCAGGGACTCAAAACCGAGGTATAGAATTCCCCTCCCCCTTATTTCGACACTATCCTTAATGCATATACAAAAGAGAGAAAACAAAATTTCAACTCTTAAAAAAGTCATGGGTACTTTTCATGCATGGCATATTCATGCTCCCAAGTAGCATCTTCAGGACCTTAGCAGTTCCCCTGAACCTTTACCAACCCTATGGCTCGACTCTGGAGCACTTTGACCTTCTTGTACAATATGTGCATCGAATGGACGTGAAAATATCCTTCTGGATCCATCTGAATCAAATTCCGATCAATAACTTGGTTAGGATCATGTACATACTTTTTCAGCAAAGATACATGAAATACATTATGCACATTCATGGAAGCAAACAATTCAAACATGTATGCAACTGGCATTATTATATCTAATATCTCAAATGGACCACAAAATCTAGATGTTATTTTGTACAACTGCCCAACTTTAATGAGCTCTTCTTGGGTTTAACTTTCAAAATCTCATGCTCTCCCACTTTAAATCCTCTATTTTTCTTCTTCATGACTGCATAAAGCTTCTATCTATCTTGTGTTGCTTTCAAATTCTATTTAGTTTTAACCATCCAGTCTTCCCTGTCCTTGAGCAATTATGGCCCAAGTATCACTTTGTTTGTTGGGTTGTCCCAACTTACTAGAGTATTGCATTTTCTACCATACAAAGCTTCAAATGGGCGAAAATTTAAAGATGATTTATACCCATTATCGTAGGTAAACTCAACCAAATGCAAGTAATATTCCAACTTACATGGATTATCCATCACATATATTCTTAACATGTCTTCAATCACTTGATTGACTCTCTTTGTCTTCCCATCTAACTGTGGATGGTATGTTTTCCTAAAATTCTTATTTGTACCAAATACTTTAAATAATCCCCTCCAAAATTTTGAAGTAAACCTTGTATCTTTGTCTGAAACAATTGTCTTAGGTATTTCATGCAACCTAACAATTTCTCTCATATAAATTCCCGCAATATTAGTTGTTGTAAGATTCATTTTTACGATACCAAAATGATCCTTATTGTTAAATTTATCTACCACTACCATTATTGAATCATGTTTCCTTACTATCCTGGGAAATTTGGTAATAAAATCAATAGTTACCACTTCCCATTTCCTCTCTGGAATTGGCAATGGTTGTAGCAAATCCGTTGGGTGTCTATGCTCATATTTCACTCTCTGAAATTCCATACATCTAGCAATGTAATAAACAACATTCTTCTTCATTCATGGACAAAAGTATTGGCTTCGCATTGCTACAATTGTTTTCTGGTAACTGGGATGTTTTCCATATGGAACATTATGCATTTATTTTAATACCAAATTCCTACGCTCTTCGGATCTATGAACATAAATTTTGGTTTTATGCATAAGTAATACATGTTCATTCATCTCATAATTTTTAAATTTATGTTGTACATTTTCCTATTGTAAGCTTGCTTTTACTTGTATGCAATGTTGGTCTGTAACAACAACATCTAAAAAATTTCTCTTTAAATTTGAACTATGAATACTAATGGTTGTATCATACATGAGATGTACTCTTCTGCGGAATGCATCAACAAATTTCTTTTCTTTTCCTTTAGTTTTCTTGATGTCAAAGTCATACTCACTTAAAAATTCTAGCCATCTTATCTACCTAACATTCAAAGTTGGTTTCTCAAAAATATATTTTAGACAACTATGGTTTTTCCTTAATTCAAATTTCTTTCCCATGAGATAATTCCTCCACATATTCAATGCATGAACTATGGAAGCAAGCTCTAAATAATGTGTGGCATAATTCCTCTCATTTTCTTAAGATTTATGGACTCATAACTATTGATATGTTCATTTTGAGTGAGGAATCCACCAAGTCCTTTGCATGCATTTGTACATACCACAAAATTCTCATTTGGGTTAGCAATCTTCAAAATAGGTGCACTAGTACGTAGTTCTTTCAACAAATTAAAATTCTTCTTACACTTTGTTGTCCATTCAAATTTAATTCCCTTCTTTTGCAAAGAATTGATGGGATGAACAATTTTAGAAAATCCTTCTATAAATATCCTATAGTATCTGGCTAATCCCATAAAAGATCTAACTTTTGAAACATTCCTTGGCACTGGCCATCCTCTAATGGATTCAATCTTCTATGAATCTACTGCTATACCTTCTTTTGAAATAATGTGCCCCAAATAATGGATATGTTCTTAGTAAAAGGAACACTTGATTAGTTTGGCATACAATTTATGTTCTCTTAGTACTTGTAGCACCAACCTCAAAATGATGTTCATGTTCTTCTTTGAACTTAGAATAGATAAGTATGCCATCCAAGAATACGATGACAAACTTATCCAAATAATTTCTGAATATGTCATTCATTAAGAACATAAAGACAATCGGTGCATTGGTCAGTCCAAATGATCCAAATTATTTTTGGAACAAAATGAAGGAAGAGAAATTAGAATGAAATACTCATGAAAATTGCCAGAAACAAAGAAATACAACAATACTTGATTTATATTAATGAAATAATTGTAAAGAGACTATAAAAATACAGAGTGCAAGAATCGTTAGAATGGTGGCAACTTTATCTCTAAGAAGAGATGTGATGGCTACGCTCATTCGCAAGAAGATGATTACAATGAGGATTTGAAGGCCTTTTTTATAATAAACATGAATTCCAATACCCTAGACATCCAAAAACCTAACCCTAGGATATGAAATGCCAAAAGTCATGTGGGCTCCGTTTGGGTAACTTAGTACATTAACTTCTCATCGTCGTAAATTTTGCATACGATCTCCGTTTTAGGTGCATGATAGCCCATTGGAAAGGTCTTTTCGAGAACTACTCATTATGCTGTCAAAATCTAACTCCATCTATAGTTTGACTGTGGCACACCAAAAAAACACTATTTAGGGCCCCAAAATGGCCCTAGAAGTACAGAAAGATGTGTTGACATGAAAACATATAAAATAAGCCAGTTGTATTAGGTGGTAGGCCACCAATATACACCTAGAAGATGTGTAGGGCTTCAGACATCCTCTAAAGTGTAAAACCCACAATTACAAAGAAGTACAGAAGAACGTGTTGAACTAAAAAAATGACAATAGGATCCCATTGGAAGAGGCGGGTGGCCACCAAAATCCACCTGGATTAGTCCTTTCCGCTTAGGAAGAAATGGTCTCCATTGTGTTGAGTGCCCAGGGAATAGGGGAAAGATTTTTCTAAATCTCAATCTTGGTGAGTTGCATGCCTTATTGTAGATGTTGTGTTGCTTAGTTTGTGGAAGACTATCAAAAACCTGTTGTTGGTGGGGTTGAATATGTTCCATCAACCTTTTGTTTCTGGGTTTGATGAGGCATTGTGTAGGCACCATTGTAGGTGGAGAAACAATATCTTCTTTCTCTTCAAAAATCTATTTTTGTTGGATAGACGGTGTTGAAGCCACATTGGTTGTAGTGGTCTTATGTTCATCCTTTGAACAGACTATGAAGAGGATGAATTTTGCAGTATGAGAGATTACCTTGCAACACTATTTTAGGGGAGCAATAGTCAGAAATACCTCTGGTATCCTATAGATTTGACCTCCTAGAGTGATAATGACACTACGGGGTCTAGACTCATAGACAACATTAAATTTCCACATATATGGTTGGCCCAGAACAACATCACATACATCAAGAGGGGAAACATCACACATTACCTCATCCTTGAAGGGATGGATGCAATAGGACAGACGACATTGTTGGCTGACACAAAGATCTCGTTGTAGTATACCTAGGGAGGTAATATGGGGTACCTAGGGAGGTACTCAATGAGAATGTGGTTATGTATTATTAGTGGAAGTCATTTAATATATGAGAATGTGGTCCTTCAATGTAAGGTGGACTAGGTCCACTATATTAATAAAGTCCCACTATGGTAGTTAGATGTAATAAATGTGAGAAGCCTCTCTAAAAGGTTCCTAGGAGATAGAGAAAGCTATATAAAGAAGTGTAAGCAATGTAATGAAACATAATGAATAATATTGTGAATGTATCAAACATTTCTTGAGTGTTATCCTTCCTTAAGGATTAATATATGGTGTTACCCTACCTTAAGGGTTTTGTATACATTCTTGTGTTCAAAATTTTGGTGAATGGTTTGGTGTTTATTATTTGTTTATTGCTGAAGTATATTTGTAGACTATTCAAGAACTTAACAATTGGTATCATAGCACTTTCCTTGGCCAAAGAAGGGAAGAAGTTTTGCTCTTTTTGCAGATTTTTTCTAAGGAAAAAATGGGGTGGCGCACTTCAGGTTCATATATGAAACTTTCTATGTATAATTTGGCCAAACAAATTGGATATTTGAATTCCTATTAGAAAAATACTTAATTTAAAAAAACAATAGGCCAAAATAGAGTTCGGGAAGTGAAGTTATGAGCATTTTAAACTCAATAGTTTTTCAAGGTTTTTCAGGCAAAAGCCGCGATTTTTTGCAATAAGTTATTTTTTAATCCTAGTTTTTGTTCAAGATTTATTTGAAGAAAGATGTTTTTTACTAGAAAATATGATTTCCCTAATATTGAAGAATTCATAAAATACTTGAACTTATTTTCGAAAGAGAATTGGAAACATTGGGTATCGTGTTATTTCAAAGGTGATGTAGTCATTTGGTGGAAATCACATAGCTATAGCCAATTGATGGCACTTTCTGATGAGGAACTTGAAAATTTTCTTTTAGATAAATGGTCTCATGTCGCTAAAGGGAGAAACAAGAGTTTATTTTTAGGTGACAAATCTATATTATAGTTTCATGGTTGCATTCACAAAGAAAATGTCATTGTTTCTATTAACCCTAGTTGCCAACAAAATTTTATCAATATTCAGTTGGTTAATAGATTGCAAATTCCTGCAAAGAATATCCAAANAGCTTTCTGGAAATGAGCACAAGATTAGAAGAGCCCTGACCTCATCATCAAAGTCCACTTTTACAGAACTTAGTTGATTAGTAACCGTATTAAAATCATTTAAATGATCTGCAATTAACCCACCTTCTGACATCTTCATATTAAATAATCTCTTCATTAGAAATACCTTATTGGACACCGAGGATTTTTCATACAATTAGCCAATGCGTCCATCAAACCCTTTGTTGTCTTTTCTTTCGAAATACTGAGAGCCATCGACGCTTCCAGGATTATTCATATCATTCCTAGAGCCTTTCTGTCAAGAATCTCCCATTCTTCATCCTTCATAGTTGTCGGCTTCTTTTCTATTCCACCCAATGGTAGGAATAGATCCTTCAGATATAAATAATCTTCCATCTGCATCTTCCATAACTGGTAGTTTTGGTCATTAAATTTTTCGACCCTAAACTTTCCATCTTCCGACATTTCTCCCACTCAAACCAGGAACCCTCTTTTCCTGCGAGTTACCTTTCCCTCTGATACTAGTTGTTAGAAAAACAAGACCGTGGAGAAATAAAATAAAACAAATGCATAAAAAAAACACAGAAGATACAAAATAAAATAGAGACACAGATTTACATGGTTCACCCAGTGTGGGCTACGTCCACCAAATAAATTTCTAGGTCCTTCCTTTATTATTATCCAGCAAATGAAGGGATACAACCTACAACAAACCCACTGTAACTTCCTCTTATTTTTCTCACAGTATCCTATCTCAGAATACAATATTCGTTATCATGCATAGCCACAATAAATTTCCCTCATAACAGAGGGTTGCCTTCTAGGGAAAAAAACACCCTAACATAATTTCTACTATTAGATCTGTGACCTTATAATGAACGGTCCAGATTTACAATGAAATTACAATATACATTTACAAGGCAATTTTTCCTTCGGGGGCTTCACTCCTGAACCCCGCAGAGGGGGTAATCCCCCTCTGCACTCCCCCGCGTGGAAGAGTGTACATACTTCTAGGGTGTAAATACTTCATGGGGTATAAACACGACTGAAAACAAAAGACCTCTGAATCAGGAAGATAATCAGGCTCCACAACCAACAACTCGGTCAGTGTGGTCGGGGATGGACAGTCAAGAATGACTTGGATCTTAGCTAGATCAACATGTACCCCATTCTCATCAACAATGTATCCCAAGTATTGGACCTTGTTCATGCCAAAATATCATTTTTCCAAGTTGGCATATAGCTTGTGTTGCTGCAGAGTGCTCAAAACCTATTGAATATGTTGCATGTGCTCCTCCCATGTTCTATTGAAGATGAGGATGTCATCCAAATATACCACCACAAAGAAGTTGGTAAAGGGTATAAATACATCATCCATCAACCTCATGAAATTGGATGGTGCATTTGTTAGGCCAAAGGGCGTGACTAGCCATTTGAAGAGACCTTATTTAGGTTTGAAGGTTGCCTTCCATACATTAGTTGGTTCGATGGGAACCTAGTGGTAGCCAGACTTTAGGTCAATATTGTTGAACAAAGTTTCCCCCAAATATCAACAACAGGTCACTCCCGAGCCAGGGCTATGAATCCACAAGGATGGTAACTAAACCAACTCTAACACACAACTAGCTATCAAACTCTCATTGTTTTCTCATTGATACGGATTTAGGAGCGGAACGAACTGATTAAAACACTGAATACAATAAACACAAAGATATGAAGAATAACACAAATATCTAGTGAACAATATCTTCTATTAAATAATAAAATAGGTTGAAACTATAAATTGCAGAACTAAAACACTTGCTCGAATGGTGGTAGTTATCTCTAAGAAGAGATGTGGCTGCTACACACATCTGTTTGAGAACAATCCTTTACAATGAGGCTTCAAAGGAATTTTTGATATTACTCATGAATGCCAAAACCATAGACATCCAAAAACCTAACCCTAGAAGGTAAAATGCCAAAAGTCATGTGGGATCCTATGGGTAAGTTGGTATAAGTTGGTACCTCAACTTCCTAGGGTTGTAACTTTTTCATATGACCTCTGTTTTAGGCATGTGATAGCGAGTTGGAAAGGTATTTCAGAGAACTACACATTCCACCATCAAACTCTAACTCTGTCTATAGTTTGACTGTGGCAAGCAAAAAAAAAATGTTTAGGGCCCCAAAATGGCCCTAGAAGTACAACAAGATGTGATGACATGAAAACATACAAAATAAGCTAGTTGGATTAGGAGAGAGGCCACCATTATCCACCTAAAGGATGTGTGGGGATTCAAACAACCCCAAAAGTGTATAACCCACAATTAAAAAGAATTACAGAAGAACGTGTTGAAAAAAAATAGACAAGAGGAGCCAGTTGGAATAGGTGGGTGGCCACCAATATCCACCTGGATCACCCATCCACACAACAAATCCTAGTTTACCAACTCTCTTCCTATTAAACCTACACAACCCAAATAAATGAACCCCTTTCTCTGCAATGCAGTCCCTCAGGCTATTCTACATCTTTTCCATGGATACAATGCTATTGGTCAGGAAATCTCAATGTTGGAAACTCCAATGATTCTCATTTGTGGATAGTTCTCTCTCAACTTCCATTATTCTCATGAACATTGACATCCATTCCCTCCTAGAATAATCATTAATTTCTTCAGCCAATAAGAAATGAATATTCTCTCCCCATAATTCATTTCCCATGCCCAAACCAAGAGAAAGAATGTCAAACCCAAAGTAAGTGAGTAACAATGAATGGGGAACCCCAAAATAACCCAAAAACATGGTGTATATAATTACATGCAATAAAGAACCACATGGCATTCCCCCCAAGAATCCCATGTAACCACTTTTCCCAACTAAATCCAAGATGGGTAAATAAAATATAATAAAAAGACGTATCCCCTTTATCCCATTCTCTCATGGAATCATAACCCCCTATCTCTGCCCTTGTTCGTCTTGTAGCCAGAGATGTATTTGTATTAATATAGTCAAGGTATTACATTTCTAGGCACTCCGACCTTTCAACTTTATAGACACTCTGACCTAAACATACTGGCTCACCAGTCTAAGTATCATATGTAAAAAATACATTGTTAATTCAGGGACTCAAAACCGAGGTATAGAATTCCCCTCCCCCTTATTTCGACACTATCCTTAATGCATATACAAAAGAGAGAAAACAAAATTTCAACTCTTAAAAAAGTCATGGGTACTTTTCATGCATGGCATATTCATGCTCCCAAGTAGCATCTTCAGGACCTTAGCAGTTCCCCTGAACCTTTACCAACCCTATGGCTCGACTCTGGAGCACTTTGACCTTCTTGTACAATATGTGCATCGAATGGACGTGAAAATATCCTTCTGGATCCATCTGAATCAAATTCCGATCAATAACTTGGTTAGGATCATGTACATACTTTTTCAGCAAAGATACATGAAATACATTATGCACATTCATGGAAGCAAACAATTCAAACATGTATGCAACTGGCATTATTATATCTAATATCTCAAATGGACCACAAAATCTAGATGTTATTTTGTACAACTGCCCAACTTTAATGAGCTCTTCTTGGGTTTAACTTTCAAAATCTCATGCTCTCCCACTTTAAATCCTCTATTTTTCTTCTTCATGACTGCATAAAGCTTCTATCTATCTTGTGTTGCTTTCAAATTCTATTTAGTTTTAACCATCCAGTCTTCCCTGTCCTTGAGCAATTATGGCCCAAGTATCACTTTGTTTGTTGGGTTGTCCCAACTTACTAGAGTATTGCATTTTCTACCATACAAAGCTTCAAATGGGCGAAAATTTAAAGATGATTTATACCCATTATCGTAGGTAAACTCAACCAAATGCAAGTAATATTCCAACTTACATGGATTATCCATCACATATATTCTTAACATGTCTTCAATCACTTGATTGACTCTCTTTGTCTTCCCATCTAACTGTGGATGGTATGTTTTCCTAAAATTCTTATTTGTACCAAATACTTTAAATAATCCCCTCCAAAATTTTGAAGTAAACCTTGTATCTTTGTCTGAAACAATTGTCTTAGGTATTTCATGCAACCTAACAATTTCTCTCATATAAATTCCCGCAATATTAGTTGTTGTAAGATTCATTTTTACGATACCAAAATGATCCTTATTGTTAAATTTATCTACCACTACCATTATTGAATCATGTTTCCTTACTATCCTGGGAAATTTGGTAATAAAATCAATAGTTACCACTTCCCATTTCCTCTCTGGAATTGGCAATGGTTGTAGCAAATCCGTTGGGTGTCTATGCTCATATTTCACTCTCTGAAATTCCATACATCTAGCAATGTAATAAACAACATTCTTCTTCATTCATGGACAAAAGTATTGGCTTCGCATTGCTACAATTGTTTTCTGGTAACTGGGATGTTTTCCATATGGAACATTATGCATTTATTTTAATACCAAATTCCTACGCTCTTCGGATCTATGAACATAAATTTTGGTTTTATGCATAAGTAATACATGTTCATTCATCTCATAATTTTTAAATTTATGTTGTACATTTTCCTATTGTAAGCTTGCTTTTACTTGTATGCAATGTTGGTCTGTAACAACAACATCTAAAAAATTTCTCTTTAAATTTGAACTATGAATACTAATGGTTGTATCATACATGAGATGTACTCTTCTGCGGAATGCATCAACAAATTTCTTTTCTTTTCCTTTAGTTTTCTTGATGTCAAAGTCATACTCACTTAAAAATTCTAGCCATCTTATCTACCTAACATTCAAAGTTGGTTTCTCAAAAATATATTTTAGACAACTATGGTTTTTCCTTAATTCAAATTTCTTTCCCATGAGATAATTCCTCCACATATTCAATGCATGAACTATGGAAGCAAGCTCTAAATAATGTGTGGCATAATTCCTCTCATTTTCTTAAGATTTATGGACTCATAACTATTGATATGTTCATTTTGAGTGAGGAATCCACCAAGTCCTTTGCATGCATTTGTACATACCACAAAATTCTCATTTGGGTTAGCAATCTTCAAAATAGGTGCACTAGTACGTAGTTCTTTCAACAAATTAAAATTCTTCTTACACTTTGTTGTCCATTCAAATTTAATTCCCTTCTTTTGCAAAGAATTGATGGGATGAACAATTTTAGAAAATCCTTCTATAAATATCCTATAGTATCTGGCTAATCCCATAAAAGATCTAACTTTTGAAACATTCCTTGGCACTGGCCATCCTCTAATGGATTCAATCTTCTATGAATCTACTGCTATACCTTCTTTTGAAATAATGTGCCCCAAATAATGGATATGTTCTTAGTAAAAGGAACACTTGATTAGTTTGGCATACAATTTATGTTCTCTTAGTACTTGTAGCACCAACCTCAAAATGATGTTCATGTTCTTCTTTGAACTTAGAATAGATAAGTATGCCATCCAAGAATACGATGACAAACTTATCCAAATAATTTCTGAATATGTCATTCATTAAGAACATAAAGACAATCGGTGCATTGGTCAGTCCAAATGATCCAAATTATTTTTGGAACAAAATGAAGGAAGAGAAATTAGAATGAAATACTCATGAAAATTGCCAGAAACAAAGAAATACAACAATACTTGATTTATATTAATGAAATAATTGTAAAGAGACTATAAAAATACAGAGTGCAAGAATCGTTAGAATGGTGGCAACTTTATCTCTAAGAAGAGATGTGATGGCTACGCTCATTCGCAAGAAGATGATTACAATGAGGATTTGAAGGCCTTTTTTATAATAAACATGAATTCCAATACCCTAGACATCCAAAAACCTAACCCTAGGATATGAAATGCCAAAAGTCATGTGGGCTCCGTTTGGGTAACTTAGTACATTAACTTCTCATCGTCGTAAATTTTGCATACGATCTCCGTTTTAGGTGCATGATAGCCCATTGGAAAGGTCTTTTCGAGAACTACTCATTATGCTGTCAAAATCTAACTCCATCTATAGTTTGACTGTGGCACACCAAAAAAACACTATTTAGGGCCCCAAAATGGCCCTAGAAGTACAGAAAGATGTGTTGACATGAAAACATATAAAATAAGCCAGTTGTATTAGGTGGTAGGCCACCAATATACACCTAGAAGATGTGTAGGGCTTCAGACATCCTCTAAAGTGTAAAACCCACAATTACAAAGAAGTACAGAAGAACGTGTTGAACTAAAAAAATGACAATAGGATCCCATTGGAAGAGGCGGGTGGCCACCAAAATCCACCTGGATTAGTCCTTTCCGCTTAGGAAGAAATGGTCTCCATTGTGTTGAGTGCCCAGGGAATAGGGGAAAGATTTTTCTAAATCTCAATCTTGGTGAGTTGCATGCCTTATTGTAGATGTTGTGTTGCTTAGTTTGTGGAAGACTATCAAAAACCTGTTGTTGGTGGGGTTGAATATGTTCCATCAACCTTTTGTTTCTGGGTTTGATGAGGCATTGTGTAGGCACCATTGTAGGTGGAGAAACAATATCTTCTTTCTCTTCAAAAATCTATTTTTGTTGGATAGACGGTGTTGAAGCCACATTGGTTGTAGTGGTCTTATGTTCATCCTTTGAACAGACTATGAAGAGGATGAATTTTGCAGTATGAGAGATTACCTTGCAACACTATTTTAGGGGAGCAATAGTCAGAAATACCTCTGGTATCCTATAGATTTGACCTCCTAGAGTGATAATGACACTACGGGGTCTAGACTCATAGACAACATTAAATTTCCACATATATGGTTGGCCCAGAACAACATCACATACATCAAGAGGGGAAACATCACACATTACCTCATCCTTGAAGGGATGGATGCAATAGGACAGACGACATTGTTGGCTGACACAAAGATCTCGTTGTAGTATACCTAGGGAGGTAATATGGGGTACCTAGGGAGGTACTCAATGAGAATGTGGTTATGTATTATTAGTGGAAGTCATTTAATATATGAGAATGTGGTCCTTCAATGTAAGGTGGACTAGGTCCACTATATTAATAAAGTCCCACTATGGTAGTTAGATGTAATAAATGTGAGAAGCCTCTCTAAAAGGTTCCTAGGAGATAGAGAAAGCTATATAAAGAAGTGTAAGCAATGTAATGAAACATAATGAATAATATTGTGAATGTATCAAACATTTCTTGAGTGTTATCCTTCCTTAAGGATTAATATATGGTGTTACCCTACCTTAAGGGTTTTGTATACATTCTTGTGTTCAAAATTTTGGTGAATGGTTTGGTGTTTATTATTTGTTTATTGCTGAAGTATATTTGTAGACTATTCAAGAACTTAACAATTGGTATCATAGCACTTTCCTTGGCCAAAGAAGGGAAGAAGTTTTGCTCTTTTTGCAGATTTTTTCTAAGGAAAAAATGGGGTGGCGCACTTCAGGTTCATATATGAAACTTTCTATGTATAATTTGGCCAAACAAATTGGATATTTGAATTCCTATTAGAAAAATACTTAATTTAAAAAAACAATAGGCCAAAATAGAGTTCGGGAAGTGAAGTTATGAGCATTTTAAACTCAATAGTTTTTCAAGGTTTTTCAGGCAAAAGCCGCGATTTTTTGCAATAAGTTATTTTTTAATCCTAGTTTTTGTTCAAGATTTATTTGAAGAAAGATGTTTTTTACTAGAAAATATGATTTCCCTAATATTGAAGAATTCATAAAATACTTGAACTTATTTTCGAAAGAGAATTGGAAACATTGGGTATCGTGTTATTTCAAAGGTGATGTAGTCATTTGGTGGAAATCACATAGCTATAGCCAATTGATGGCACTTTCTGATGAGGAACTTGAAAATTTTCTTTTAGATAAATGGTCTCATGTCGCTAAAGGGAGAAACAAGAGTTTATTTTTAGGTGACAAATCTATATTATAGTTTCATGGTTGCATTCACAAAGAAAATGTCATTGTTTCTATTAACCCTAGTTGCCAACAAAATTTTATCAATATTCAGTTGGTTAATAGATTGCAAATTCCTGCAAAGAATATCCAAAGCACACAGGTTGAGGGTAAAAATGTTCAAAATTTTAAATATTTGAAGGTTAGTATGGACAAATATGTGTTGCATCCATATTTTTATGTTATGGATATGGATGAAGTGGATATTGTTTTGGGATATCCTTAGATAGAATTAGTGGGTACCATTAATATTAATGTGAAAAAGAAGTTTTTGAAGTTGTGGTACAAAAAAAAAAAAATCACATTGCAGGATGTGTTTCTTAATAAGAAAGATGGGCCCACAAAGGCTAGAAAAGAAGTTATTGTTGAGTCTGGAGATGAATCAGTGCTAGAGTCTACAGAAGGAGATGGAGAAAAAACATAGGAAGGACACAATAGGGAAGCTAAGGAGGTCCTTGACTCAAAAGGACAATGTGTTGTAGATTTGAAAAAAAAAGAACACATTCCTACAGTTGTTGTATATCGCCATCCACATCATATAGAGATACAATAGTCATCAAGGCAAGGGTGTGTGCATCAACATATTTATGCACCAGAAAGGAAACCGATCAAGAGGTGAATGGAGGGCTACTAGTGCTACAAGAAGACATCATGCTAGAGAACTAATCACATGGAAACACCGACATAATGCATATCAAGATCAGGTTGGAAAGGTAGCAGATGGACATCATGTTCGACTTCCATTGGAATGGATGGATGGTCGTACTTGGTACTAGTTGGCTACATTACTTAGCCAATCATATTGTATGGTTTCTTCTCATATTTCAAGGACGAAACATGCAAAGCTGGATGGAATGTAGTATACCTAGGGAGGTAATATGGTGTACCTATGGAGGTACCCAATGGGAATTTGGTTATGTATTATTAGTGGAAGTCATTTAATATATGAGAATGTGGTCATTCAATGTAAGGTGGACTAGGTCCACTATATTAATAAAGTCTCACTATGGTAGTTAGATTTAATAAATGTGAGAAAGCTCTCTAGAAGGTTCCTAAGAGATAGAGAGAGTTGTATAAATAAGTGTAAGCAATGTAACGAAACATAGTGAAGAATATTGTGAATGTATCAAGCATTTCTTGAGGAGTGTTATCTTTCCTTCAGGATTAATATATGGTGTTACCTTACCTCAAGGGTTTTGTATACATTCTTGTGTTCAATATTTTGGTGAATGGTTTGGTGTTTATTATTGGTTCATTGTTGAAGTATATTTGCAGACTATTCAGACACTTAACATATTATTATTGGTTATTGTGAGGTAGAATTTGTCTCTACGAGACATGTTTGTCTCTATGTTTTAGGAGGTTGTTAGATCTAGTTGGATATGAGATATTATCTTCAACTAGTTGGCTCTAGTTTGGTGTGTAGTTGACATATTCTCTCAACTGGTTGTTAGTGTGACCAAGATAATATGTCTAGAGGATGTCTAGAGAAAACATTTATGTATTTATCTATGTATGATTATTTGTTGAATAGATCACTCAACACAATTTTTTGTTTGTGTGCAAAACATGTCTTCTCTCCCATTTTTTTACAATTGCANAGTCAAGAATGACTTGGATCTTAGCTAGATCAACATGTACCCCATTCTCATCAACAATGTATCCCAAGTATTGGACCTTGTTCATGCCAAAATATCATTTTTCCAAGTTGGCATATAGCTTGTGTTGCTGCAGAGTGCTCAAAACCTATTGAATATGTTGCATGTGCTCCTCCCATGTTCTATTGAAGATGAGGATGTCATCCAAATATACCACCACAAAGAAGTTGGTAAAGGGTATAAATACATCATCCATCAACCTCATGAAATTGGATGGTGCATTTGTTAGGCCAAAGGGCGTGACTAGCCATTTGAAGAGACCTTATTTAGGTTTGAAGGTTGCCTTCCATACATTAGTTGGTTCGATGGGAACCTAGTGGTAGCCAGACTTTAGGTCAATATTGTTGAACAAAGTTTCCCCCAAATATCAACAACAGGTCACTCCCGAGCCAGGGCTATGAATCCACAAGGATGGTAACTAAACCAACTCTAACACACAACTAGCTATCAAACTCTCATTGTTTTCTCATTGATACGGATTTAGGAGCGGAACGAACTGATTAAAACACTGAATACAATAAACACAAAGATATGAAGAATAACACAAATATCTAGTGAACAATATCTTCTATTAAATAATAAAATAGGTTGAAACTATAAATTGCAGAACTAAAACACTTGCTCGAATGGTGGTAGTTATCTCTAAGAAGAGATGTGGCTGCTACACACATCTGTTTGAGAACAATCCTTTACAATGAGGCTTCAAAGGAATTTTTGATATTACTCATGAATGCCAAAACCATAGACATCCAAAAACCTAACCCTAGAAGGTAAAATGCCAAAAGTCATGTGGGATCCTATGGGTAAGTTGGTATAAGTTGGTACCTCAACTTCCTAGGGTTGTAACTTTTTCATATGACCTCTGTTTTAGGCATGTGATAGCGAGTTGGAAAGGTATTTCAGAGAACTACACATTCCACCATCAAACTCTAACTCTGTCTATAGTTTGACTGTGGCAAGCAAAAAAAAAATGTTTAGGGCCCCAAAATGGCCCTAGAAGTACAACAAGATGTGATGACATGAAAACATACAAAATAAGCTAGTTGGATTAGGAGAGAGGCCACCATTATCCACCTAAAGGATGTGTGGGGATTCAAACAACCCCAAAAGTGTATAACCCACAATTAAAAAGAATTACAGAAGAACGTGTTGAAAAAAAATAGACAAGAGGAGCCAGTTGGAATAGGTGGGTGGCCACCAATATCCACCTGGATCACCCATCCACACAACAAATCCTAGTTTACCAACTCTCTTCCTATTAAACCTACACAACCCAAATAAATGAACCCCTTTCTCTGCAATGCAGTCCCTCAGGCTATTCTACATCTTTTCCATGGATACAATGCTATTGGTCAGGAAATCTCAATGTTGGAAACTCCAATGATTCTCATTTGTGGATAGTTCTCTCTCAACTTCCATTATTCTCATGAACATTGACATCCATTCCCTCCTAGAATAATCATTAATTTCTTCAGCCAATAAGAAATGAATATTCTCTCCCCATAATTCATTTCCCATGCCCAAACCAAGAGAAAGAATGTCAAACCCAAAGTAAGTGAGTAACAATGAATGGGGAACCCCAAAATAACCCAAAAACATGGTGTATATAATTACATGCAATAAAGAACCACATGGCATTCCCCCCAAGAATCCCATGTAACCACTTTTCCCAACTAAATCCAAGATGGGTAAATAAAATATAATAAAAAGACGTATCCCCTTTATCCCATTCTCTCATGGAATCATAACCCCCTATCTCTGCCCTTGTTCGTCTTGTAGCCAGAGATGTATTTGTATTAATATAGTCAAGGTATTACATTTCTAGGCACTCCGACCTTTCAACTTTATAGACACTCTGACCTAAACATACTGGCTCACCAGTCTAAGTATCATATGTAAAAAATACATTGTTAATTCAGGGACTCAAAACCGAGGTATAGAATTCCCCTCCCCCTTATTTCGACACTATCCTTAATGCATATACAAAAGAGAGAAAACAAAATTTCAACTCTTAAAAAAGTCATGGGTACTTTTCATGCATGGCATATTCATGCTCCCAAGTAGCATCTTCAGGACCTTAGCAGTTCCCCTGAACCTTTACCAACCCTATGGCTCGACTCTGGAGCACTTTGACCTTCTTGTACAATATGTGCATCGAATGGACGTGAAAATATCCTTCTGGATCCATCTGAATCAAATTCCGATCAATAACTTGGTTAGGATCATGTACATACTTTTTCAGCAAAGATACATGAAATACATTATGCACATTCATGGAAGCAAACAATTCAAACATGTATGCAACTGGCATTATTATATCTAATATCTCAAATGGACCACAAAATCTAGATGTTATTTTGTACAACTGCCCAACTTTAATGAGCTCTTCTTGGGTTTAACTTTCAAAATCTCATGCTCTCCCACTTTAAATCCTCTATTTTTCTTCTTCATGACTGCATAAAGCTTCTATCTATCTTGTGTTGCTTTCAAATTCTATTTAGTTTTAACCATCCAGTCTTCCCTGTCCTTGAGCAATTATGGCCCAAGTATCACTTTGTTTGTTGGGTTGTCCCAACTTACTAGAGTATTGCATTTTCTACCATACAAAGCTTCAAATGGGCGAAAATTTAAAGATGATTTATACCCATTATCGTAGGTAAACTCAACCAAATGCAAGTAATATTCCAACTTACATGGATTATCCATCACATATATTCTTAACATGTCTTCAATCACTTGATTGACTCTCTTTGTCTTCCCATCTAACTGTGGATGGTATGTTTTCCTAAAATTCTTATTTGTACCAAATACTTTAAATAATCCCCTCCAAAATTTTGAAGTAAACCTTGTATCTTTGTCTGAAACAATTGTCTTAGGTATTTCATGCAACCTAACAATTTCTCTCATATAAATTCCCGCAATATTAGTTGTTGTAAGATTCATTTTTACGATACCAAAATGATCCTTATTGTTAAATTTATCTACCACTACCATTATTGAATCATGTTTCCTTACTATCCTGGGAAATTTGGTAATAAAATCAATAGTTACCACTTCCCATTTCCTCTCTGGAATTGGCAATGGTTGTAGCAAATCCGTTGGGTGTCTATGCTCATATTTCACTCTCTGAAATTCCATACATCTAGCAATGTAATAAACAACATTCTTCTTCATTCATGGACAAAAGTATTGGCTTCGCATTGCTACAATTGTTTTCTGGTAACTGGGATGTTTTCCATATGGAACATTATGCATTTATTTTAATACCAAATTCCTACGCTCTTCGGATCTATGAACATAAATTTTGGTTTTATGCATAAGTAATACATGTTCATTCATCTCATAATTTTTAAATTTATGTTGTACATTTTCCTATTGTAAGCTTGCTTTTACTTGTATGCAATGTTGGTCTGTAACAACAACATCTAAAAAATTTCTCTTTAAATTTGAACTATGAATACTAATGGTTGTATCATACATGAGATGTACTCTTCTGCGGAATGCATCAACAAATTTCTTTTCTTTTCCTTTAGTTTTCTTGATGTCAAAGTCATACTCACTTAAAAATTCTAGCCATCTTATCTACCTAACATTCAAAGTTGGTTTCTCAAAAATATATTTTAGACAACTATGGTTTTTCCTTAATTCAAATTTCTTTCCCATGAGATAATTCCTCCACATATTCAATGCATGAACTATGGAAGCAAGCTCTAAATAATGTGTGGCATAATTCCTCTCATTTTCTTAAGATTTATGGACTCATAACTATTGATATGTTCATTTTGAGTGAGGAATCCACCAAGTCCTTTGCATGCATTTGTACATACCACAAAATTCTCATTTGGGTTAGCAATCTTCAAAATAGGTGCACTAGTACGTAGTTCTTTCAACAAATTAAAATTCTTCTTACACTTTGTTGTCCATTCAAATTTAATTCCCTTCTTTTGCAAAGAATTGATGGGATGAACAATTTTAGAAAATCCTTCTATAAATATCCTATAGTATCTGGCTAATCCCATAAAAGATCTAACTTTTGAAACATTCCTTGGCACTGGCCATCCTCTAATGGATTCAATCTTCTATGAATCTACTGCTATACCTTCTTTTGAAATAATGTGCCCCAAATAATGGATATGTTCTTAGTAAAAGGAACACTTGATTAGTTTGGCATACAATTTATGTTCTCTTAGTACTTGTAGCACCAACCTCAAAATGATGTTCATGTTCTTCTTTGAACTTAGAATAGATAAGTATGCCATCCAAGAATACGATGACAAACTTATCCAAATAATTTCTGAATATGTCATTCATTAAGAACATAAAGACAATCGGTGCATTGGTCAGTCCAAATGATCCAAATTATTTTTGGAACAAAATGAAGGAAGAGAAATTAGAATGAAATACTCATGAAAATTGCCAGAAACAAAGAAATACAACAATACTTGATTTATATTAATGAAATAATTGTAAAGAGACTATAAAAATACAGAGTGCAAGAATCGTTAGAATGGTGGCAACTTTATCTCTAAGAAGAGATGTGATGGCTACGCTCATTCGCAAGAAGATGATTACAATGAGGATTTGAAGGCCTTTTTTATAATAAACATGAATTCCAATACCCTAGACATCCAAAAACCTAACCCTAGGATATGAAATGCCAAAAGTCATGTGGGCTCCGTTTGGGTAACTTAGTACATTAACTTCTCATCGTCGTAAATTTTGCATACGATCTCCGTTTTAGGTGCATGATAGCCCATTGGAAAGGTCTTTTCGAGAACTACTCATTATGCTGTCAAAATCTAACTCCATCTATAGTTTGACTGTGGCACACCAAAAAAACACTATTTAGGGCCCCAAAATGGCCCTAGAAGTACAGAAAGATGTGTTGACATGAAAACATATAAAATAAGCCAGTTGTATTAGGTGGTAGGCCACCAATATACACCTAGAAGATGTGTAGGGCTTCAGACATCCTCTAAAGTGTAAAACCCACAATTACAAAGAAGTACAGAAGAACGTGTTGAACTAAAAAAATGACAATAGGATCCCATTGGAAGAGGCGGGTGGCCACCAAAATCCACCTGGATTAGTCCTTTCCGCTTAGGAAGAAATGGTCTCCATTGTGTTGAGTGCCCAGGGAATAGGGGAAAGATTTTTCTAAATCTCAATCTTGGTGAGTTGCATGCCTTATTGTAGATGTTGTGTTGCTTAGTTTGTGGAAGACTATCAAAAACCTGTTGTTGGTGGGGTTGAATATGTTCCATCAACCTTTTGTTTCTGGGTTTGATGAGGCATTGTGTAGGCACCATTGTAGGTGGAGAAACAATATCTTCTTTCTCTTCAAAAATCTATTTTTGTTGGATAGACGGTGTTGAAGCCACATTGGTTGTAGTGGTCTTATGTTCATCCTTTGAACAGACTATGAAGAGGATGAATTTTGCAGTATGAGAGATTACCTTGCAACACTATTTTAGGGGAGCAATAGTCAGAAATACCTCTGGTATCCTATAGATTTGACCTCCTAGAGTGATAATGACACTACGGGGTCTAGACTCATAGACAACATTAAATTTCCACATATATGGTTGGCCCAGAACAACATCACATACATCAAGAGGGGAAACATCACACATTACCTCATCCTTGAAGGGATGGATGCAATAGGACAGACGACATTGTTGGCTGACACAAAGATCTCGTTGTAGTATACCTAGGGAGGTAATATGGGGTACCTAGGGAGGTACTCAATGAGAATGTGGTTATGTATTATTAGTGGAAGTCATTTAATATATGAGAATGTGGTCCTTCAATGTAAGGTGGACTAGGTCCACTATATTAATAAAGTCCCACTATGGTAGTTAGATGTAATAAATGTGAGAAGCCTCTCTAAAAGGTTCCTAGGAGATAGAGAAAGCTATATAAAGAAGTGTAAGCAATGTAATGAAACATAATGAATAATATTGTGAATGTATCAAACATTTCTTGAGTGTTATCCTTCCTTAAGGATTAATATATGGTGTTACCCTACCTTAAGGGTTTTGTATACATTCTTGTGTTCAAAATTTTGGTGAATGGTTTGGTGTTTATTATTTGTTTATTGCTGAAGTATATTTGTAGACTATTCAAGAACTTAACAATTGGTATCATAGCACTTTCCTTGGCCAAAGAAGGGAAGAAGTTTTGCTCTTTTTGCAGATTTTTTCTAAGGAAAAAATGGGGTGGCGCACTTCAGGTTCATATATGAAACTTTCTATGTATAATTTGGCCAAACAAATTGGATATTTGAATTCCTATTAGAAAAATACTTAATTTAAAAAAACAATAGGCCAAAATAGAGTTCGGGAAGTGAAGTTATGAGCATTTTAAACTCAATAGTTTTTCAAGGTTTTTCAGGCAAAAGCCGCGATTTTTTGCAATAAGTTATTTTTTAATCCTAGTTTTTGTTCAAGATTTATTTGAAGAAAGATGTTTTTTACTAGAAAATATGATTTCCCTAATATTGAAGAATTCATAAAATACTTGAACTTATTTTCGAAAGAGAATTGGAAACATTGGGTATCGTGTTATTTCAAAGGTGATGTAGTCATTTGGTGGAAATCACATAGCTATAGCCAATTGATGGCACTTTCTGATGAGGAACTTGAAAATTTTCTTTTAGATAAATGGTCTCATGTCGCTAAAGGGAGAAACAAGAGTTTATTTTTAGGTGACAAATCTATATTATAGTTTCATGGTTGCATTCACAAAGAAAATGTCATTGTTTCTATTAACCCTAGTTGCCAACAAAATTTTATCAATATTCAGTTGGTTAATAGATTGCAAATTCCTGCAAAGAATATCCAAAACACATAGGTTGAGGGTAAAAATGTTCAAAATTTTAAATATTTGAAGGTTAGTATGGATAAATATGTGTTGCATCCATATTTTTATGTTATGGATATGGATGAAGTGGATATTGTTTTGGGATATCCTTGGATAGAATTAGTGAGTACCATTAATATTAATGTGAAAAAGAAGTTTTTGAAGTTGTGGTACAAAAAAAAGAAAATCACATTGTAGGATGTGTTTCTTAATAAGAAATATGGGCCCACAAAGGCTAGCAAAAAAGTTATTGTTGAGTCTGAAGATGAATTGGTGCTAGAGTCTACAGAAGGAGATGAAGAAAAACCATAGGAAGGACACAATAGGGAAGCTAAGGAGGTCCTTGACTCAAAAGAACAATGTGTTGTAGATTTGAAAAAAAAAGAACACATTCCTACAGTTGTTGTATATCGCCATCCACATCATATAGAGATACAATAGTCATCAAGGCAAGGGTGTGTGCATCAACACATTTATGCACCAGAAAGGAAACTGATCAAGAGGTGCATGGAGGGATACTATCACTACAAGAAGACATCATGCTAGAGAACTAATCACATGGAAACACCGACATAATAAATATCAAGATCAGGTTGGAAAGGTAGCAGATGGACATCATGTTCGACTTCCATTGGAATGGATGGATGGTCGTACTTGGTACTAGTTGGCTACATTACTTAGCTGATCATATTGTATGGTTTCTTCTCATGTTTCAAGGACGAAACATGTGAATCGGGATGGAATGTATTATACCTAGGGAGGTAATATGGTGTACCTATGGAGGTACCCAATGGGAATGTGGTTATGTATTATTAGTGGAAGTCATTTAATATATGAGAATCCAGTCATTCAATGTAAGGTGGACTAGGTCCACTATATTAATAAAGTCTCACTATGGTAGTTAGATTTAATAAATGTGAGAAAGCTCTCTAGAAGTTTCCTAAGAGATAGAGAGAGTTGTATAAAGAAGTGTAAGCAATGTAATGAAACATAGTGAAGAATATTGTGAATGTATCAAGCATTTCTTGAGGAGTGTTATCTTTCCTTCAGGATTAATATATGGTGTTACCTTACCTCAAGGGTTTTGTATACATTCTTGTGTTCAATATTTTGGTGAATGGTTTGGTGTTTATTATTGGTTCATTGTTGAAGTATATTTGCAGACTATTCAGACACTTAACATATTATTATTGGTTATTGTGAGGTAGAATTTGTCTCTACGAGACATGTTTGTCTCTATGTTTTAGGAGGTTGTTAGATCTAGTTGGATATGAGATATTATCTTCAACTAGTTGGCTCTAGTTTGGTGTGTAGTTGACATATTCTCTCAACTGGTTGTTAGTGTGACCAAGATAATATGTCTAGAGGATGTCTAGAGAAAACATTTATGTATTTATCTATGTATGATTATTTGTTGAATAGATCACTCAACACAATTTTTTGTTTGTGTGCAAAACATGTCTTCTCTCCCATTTTTTTACAATTGCA
>JZKD02S0030443.1:0-23291 GCA_000966675.3 Picea glauca
TAGTATTAATGTGGTATTGTTCTAGTTATATCATTGTTTATCTTTCATTTCTAGCTAATTATTTATGTTCTGCATACTATTTTGTATCTAGAATACTACAAACTCTCGTCTTCTAACATTTTACCTTGTATTGTATTGATTTTTTTTTTAAGGTAATGCATATAAGATGTAGAGGCTTCACATTAGTTTTATGACTTGAACATTACATGAGTGGTGATGTTGGATTATATTTTACTTGCACTAAGGAAATAATGCAGGTTCTCACTTATTATTTTTGGACTGACATGAACAAACTCAATTTTCGCCAGACCAATTTTTGGTTGGGAAAAGAAGTATACACAAGTTCCTATAGATCGAAAAATTTGAGCTTTACATATTTCATCTGAGTTTCGTTGAAAGACTTTGAGCGAATTGTAATTCCTGCTTGTTTGCCATCAATTTCCATGGGAAGTTTTGAAGAAAATATAAATAAAACTTTCAATTAAATGGTAGTTTTAGTTTTGTCACGAGAGAAGTGAGAGAAACATTGACGTACAGATATATCACCTTAAATTCCATGTTATTTGCGTGTGCAAACTGGTGAATATGCAGTTGCACTTAGTAAATAAGAAATCAGGATTGAATCACTTTCAATAAGTTTAAGTGTATCTATGCATGTGCAAACTAGTGGAAATACAAGTACATTGAGGATAATAAGAATTGAAGTTTGGATAAGTTTCAATTAGTTTAAGCTTTTTATTAAGTGTTTATCCCTTCTATTAGTGTCGAGGAAACATATTTAAAAGGCTAACGCTAGTAAAAATTTACTCATAGTGAATGTTAGTGTTACTCAAAGAATGTAAAAGTCTTAATGGCATGTAAATTTTATATAAATGTTTGTGGCCTAATTAAATTATGATGAAGTGAATGAAATTTAAGCGAACTACATCTTTTTCTTCTTTTCATCGTGAGAGTAGCACACTTTGTCACAGGAAAATATATATCTTTATTCTATTTGACTTCAATACATAATGAAAAATAGTAATTTATCTAGGCAGAACGAAATTAGATATGCAATTAAAGTGACAAGTAACATATACAATAATTCCAACAAACAAGACAACCAATATGAATATTTCTCATAGATATACTTAAAATCCAACTAGCACAAATGATATAGTAGCATGGTAAAACAATAGAATCTCTAATGCAAAAGATAGAAGATTGGTGTAATAAAAGAATGCTTATATACATGATGAATTAAAGTTTATTAGAAGAAACAGATTATACTTTAACATATAAAAGTTTAGTCCTTAAAAAAAAACTTTAAGATAAGGGTGGATAGTTAGTAGATATATAAATTATTGTAGTTTGTTTATAATACTTTATATTGAGAATACAAATGAAGGGAATGTTAATGATGACATGTAAATAAACCTCAAGAAAAAGAGTGAGACTTGCAAAGATATTGTTGAACCCTTATTTCCATTATCTAGACACTTATTTTTCCACTTATACTTTGTTTATCCATCTAAACCTAGCTATGATATCATCCATTCCTGTGATTTCAAGCCTAAAACCCTATTGACAAGTATCATGAGGTATAGTTGTTTATTTTATCATTATTCCTAAGTTCTTCATGAATTAATATGAGTTTTCAAGCAAAGTTTTACTAATGAAGAATGTTAGTTTTGTTCTATACCTCCATCTGTTCCAGTGCCCAATATCATAGGTTTGCATATCTCTGCACACCGAGGTGGAAGATAGTCACATGGGTTTAAAAAATATAGACTCTATCATGGTGTGTGTCCCTTGCTTTGTGCTTGGGTCGCACATGGAATCCTTCAACAGTTAACTTCCAACACGATTCCCAAGATAATTAGGATGAATCTTCAAATTATGGAACATAGGTTTTGTGGGGAAGGACCTCATTTAGCTGACATGAAAAAATATTTCCCAATTTTTTTTTTTCTAATATGTGTTTTTCCATATTTTATGCAGGACCAATTTCCCAAAAAATGTAAAATTTGTTTGAATGAAGCGGGATTCGTTTCCAGTGATTGGGAAGGGACCCTCAACCTTGTTAACACACTACTTTATGCTCATTAATTAGTTTAGAAGTATTGTGATTTGAATTGTATATTTACTGTGGTAGATTTAGCTCACGTTGTTGCTATCAAACGCGAGGAAAACAGTCTCCAGCTGGGAAACAACCTTTTTCATATCATTTTCATTTACCTTACAATGATATTGTTATATGTGTGACTTTCCTTTACTCCCAATGTAATTCCTATGCTCTCATTTTATTATACATAATTCAGTTTTGAAAGAGCAATTTTCTGTGGATGCGATTTTCATTAATATGCCCTCTGCACAATGTATCTTTGTTCTTTCTACGTTTCAAGAGACTACATATTATTTATGAATACAAAAGTCACATGTATATTTACATTTGTAGATGAACAGGTTGTCTTTCGCTTCATTAGTTTCATTATTCTCTGAGTATGTTTTTCCTTGCAGTGTGTTTTCACTGAGCACATCTTGTTACTGTGCATTTTTCTGAACATAGTCATTTTCCATATTTTAGTGATATTGTGTGGAATAGAAATAACCTTTTACATAATTTTTTTATTGCTTTATGTGTGTAGAACTTAACTTTAAGCTTCATTGATTTCATAAATTAGAAAGGGTACTGTGTTTTATTTCGTTAGTTAGGTTTTCTTGCAATTTACATTCTAGCCGAGTGAAGTGTGTTCCTTCCCATCATTTAATGAGCATTTTATGTGAGCCACTATATGATTAAAACCCTTGAAGACTCAAGACCTAATAAGCTATATAAGGGAAACCAGATGAACATTGGCGGTAATGAAAGATTGTGGTTTGGAACCCAATAAGAATTAAAGTCTTACAATCTACTGACAAGTTGCAGTCCTATGGTGACAGATATTTGATTTCAGTTAGTTCAATGTTTCATTTTTTTTTTTTGTTTATTTTATGCTAATGAAATCTCAAGGATATTGGTATGTTACAGTTACTAGAGCCCTTTAAGAATTGAACTCATCATTGTTATAATTACATGAACACTCAAAGTGAAAGAGAGTACTTCAAGCCTTTGAAAAGAGAAGCTCTGAATAGACTCATAACTAATATTATTACTTTGTTTTAAATGAATGCATATGTTAAAGATGAATGGAAAGAATCTCTTTGAGTCATAGATGCAAAAAGACATATAATATGAATGTAAATGTGTAGCACCACCGATAAGGACTTGTCACACTTAACATAGCGATTTGCATCTTTAGTTCATAAGTTTATAGATCTCATCATCTATCATTTTAAGCTAAGTCCAATTTTTTTGTTGACTGATTTGGGTGATAGCTTGAATGGTATGCATTCTCATAAAATTTAAAATCGTTGTAATGAGAGCTCATTCATTCTGACAAATTAAACATCTCTGGAATACATGAACAATTAGATTGCACTATCATTAATGAAACCTCAAACTAATGAACTCATCATTGTTGATAGGTTTAATTTTTAGTATCAAGTATTTTGGTTCCCTCATACATTGAAGTCTTAAGTATTCATCGATTAAATGATATCTCATTCAAAAAAATTTTTATGCATAGATCAAACATCTAGACATAGTATGTTGAGCCATTTCTCATCTCGACATAAATTGGTGAATGCAAGATTAAGGTGTTTGAGATTCTCTTTTGATTTCGTCGGATTTATTTGTGATTTGAATTTATATCGTTATTGATAGGTCATTTTATTTTACTTGTTTCACTTTGAAGCGTGTGTTGTCAACATTAATTGCTAACATAGGATAGAATATGCTAGAATAGGCTCTGTCCCTGCATTTCCTGTGCTTTCACCTCGAAGTGTACGAATTCTCGGATTGATGATTTAATGTCAAAGATTTATACATATAAATAACCCTACATATATAAAGGAGTCAAATTTGCATGTTGAGAACCAAACCATGCCCAATAATGGAGAGCCTAATTCACATAATCAAAAAACAAGAAATCTACTTCCATCACACTTCAATAATCCTAAAATGTCGCAAGCAAATGATCTTCTTTCTTTTGTGCTAGAGGATCATCAAAGCACAAATTCCAATGTGAATAGAAGTGCTTATGTTCTATAATCAACTAAGAAGTGTCATGTTAAAATATTTTTTTTTGAATTGGCCAGAGAATGATACAAGCACATACATATGTGTAAATATAGGTGTGGTAAACCTTCTAGGTTCTTTCTTTTCAAAATTATACCCAAAATGCAAACACATATATATATATATAAATATAGGTGTGGTAAGCCTTCTAGGTTCTTTCTTTTCAAAATTATACCCAAAAGGGCCTGGTTGAAAGAAAAAATTTCACTGAGCTAGATAATCATGCAAGTATAAAGACTATTATAAATATATGTCTAGTTCATTTTTGAGATTGTGGTTGTGTTTTAGAATCAGTTGAGAAGTGTTGTTTGAGAAGCAAATCATTTTTTATTTAAACAAATTGATGAAAGTACAAACACTTTTATTCCTAGAAATGTTGTAAGCCTTCTCAATTCTAAGTCCATTTCAAAATCAGAAGCCAAGTGTGACTAACCAAAAATACTTAGTAAACCTTTGATTTATAATACCATAGTTTTCTATGTATATTTTGTCAAAGAAAAGAGAATTTAGTTTTATACTTTGGCAATTATCCTCAACCTTAGTTATCCTCAACCTTAGTTACTGAATTTCTCAGGCCATGCAACACAACTAGTTATCATATTTCTTAGACCATGCAACACAACTTTTATGTTAAATTCCATATTTTTCACGAAAATTGTCAGGCCATGCAACACAACTAGTTATCATATTTCTTAGACCATGCAGCACAGCTTTTATGTTAAATTCCATATTTTTCAAGCCATCAAGGAACCACTAAAAAAACAAGTCTCCGAAACCGCGATACTTTTTAAATAAAAAAATCACGATAGTGGAGATATAACTCCCTATAGAAAAATAAACTATTAATAATCACATGCTAACAACCATCAAACTGAGTGAGACTTACAAAGTTGTAAAAGATTCAAATCTAATTGCACATTTTATTTTATTAATTAAGTAAATGCATGTTAATTTATTACATGTATATGTATTTTATTTGTAAATATATACTCTCTTTTTTTTTCTCTATATAGATAGGTACACATTGATTTTAATTTTTAAAATTTTAATTGTTTTTTGTTATTCTATATATTATTATATTTGAAAAAGAAAGAAAAAAGTGTTTATCATTAAAATTTTAATTGTTTTTTGTTATTCTATATATTATTATATTTTGAAAAAGAAAGAAAGAAAAAGTGTTTATCATTAAAATTTTAATTGTTTTTTGTTATTCTATATATTATTATATTTTGAAAAAGAAAGAAAGAAAAAAGTGTTTATCATTAAAGACATTAAAGATATAATGTAGTAGTAAAATATGTGAATTTATGAAAAGTAAATAACATAATTTTATATAGTTGTGATAAATTTGACTATTCTTATTTTTACAAGGTATTACAAAATAGTTTATAAATTTATAGAAGAGATGGTTTATAAATTTGTGGTCATTTCGATCACACCGCACCTCATGTTTTTATATTAATTAAATGAATTTGAAGGGGGAAAGCACCACACATCTACAATATCTAAACATCGTCTCCAACTTAAGTCAGATATGCTTGATTTCTCTTCTTTTCCTCCCACTCTAGTAATTGTTTACTTTGACAATGACTTTTGAATGTAGAACAAACTCCTTGTATGTTCATAGGGTAATGGATCTCCTTCTCTATCACTTGAATGACCATCTTCCTCTTCTAACAATGACAAAATGGAAATCTCTAATTTGTCTTTCAATACCCAATAAACTAATCAACAATAATCATAAGATGTTGAACCATAATGATATGGTATTTTTGGATGAACTTCATGTATAAATTTGAAATATCATGAGATCCCCTAACTTCAATGGTGTTTACTTGGTTTAATCCATGCACAAACCTTCTTGGTATAAAATAAACCCGAGGTACACCAAATCATTTTTAAATAACTCACACATATTCAAATTAATTCATAACTCCTCTTTAACCAAGGTCTCAAATATCAATGTTAGATGTTCTAGATGCTCATATTTTCTCTCGTTGTATATCAAAATATCATCTATATACATAGACACAAACTTACGAGTGTATAATAGCAACAACATTATTATCAACTGCATTATTGTACCACAATTGTACTTGGCACACTAGTCATCCTAGATTACATAACTAACTAATCACAATCCTTTTGTATTGAATGCAATAATTTTCTATTCACCACCTTGTTTAATTCTAGTTTAATGATACCCACTATTCATATTTATCTCAAAAATTTATTTGATTCCACACAAATTGCCCATCAAATCAATCATACTCGAAATCTATTTATGGATGTGATATTATTCAATGCTAGACTATATATACGCATTCTACAATAATCATCCCTCTATTGTGTAATCAATATTGAAACCATACACGCCCGCGAGGGTGTAGACCGATTGGCAAGTGCCGTGTAAATGGAAGGAAATATGTAAAAAGAGGTCTCAAAGTCAATTCTCACCTTGATTTATCCGTAGGATGTGCTTGCGGGTTGTGCGATTTCTCCCTAGGGGTTATAAGGAAGCAGGCAGGATTCGACCCCATGTCACACAAGTACGATACTACTGTTGTTTCCGATTCCCCTACTTACAAAAAAAATATTGAAACCATACACAAGCTCATAATTTCCCTCATCAATATACCTTTGACAAAAACTATTTTACCTATCAATTAAACTTTACTCTCTTCATCAAACTCATATTATACACAACTTGATTACAATATCATGCCCATAATCAATTCTATGTCATGCAAAATTCTCCTCTTACGTGACAATCTATTAGAATTTTAGTTTTGAACAATGTCTACATACTCCTTTAGAAAATATTACATGTCCTAAAAAAATTCATGTTTCTGAGAGCTTTCAACTTCATCCTTGTGTTGTATGCCTTGTTCAAATCTCCTCTAAACAATATAATAATCTTCCTTTATTTTTTTAACCATTCTTAGGAACTTTGCAAATGATAGAAACACTTATCTAGGGTCTTCATCCTTCAATGGAAATAGTTGTATTGTTTCATCATCGTTCTTGATTGTATAAGAATTTTTTCTTCTATCATATATTCTTCATCTATAAATTTCTCATAGTGTTCACAATAACAAATGGAAATATATTATGAATAAAAAATAATGCATGCATGTGCACATGAATATATATATATATATATATATATATTTCTTAAACTATTTATTTGCAATTTTCTATTCTAATTACAAAAACCAACCTAATTTATATGCCATGCCTTATTAAATTGAAACAAATATTATTATTATGGAACCCATAGAAAATGAAAAACCCCACACAAGAACACCAATGTGCAAAAAACCCCAACCCACCGCAACCACCAAACATAAACACATATTGATGAGGGGTTGATCACTTTGAGATACCTTGTCCATGAATTAAGTGGTACAAGAGAGCCTATATGAGTGTATTTGGCCACTTCATTAACCACCATTGTATCAACCATTTCAAGTTCCCAGGGGAAATTAAAAATTATTTTTGAATACAGGGCTAGGATGTTTGAGTATTACAGGATTAGAATCGATAAAAACCAAGTTAGAAACTTGAATAATTCAAAACAAGATTTCATGTTTCTATTTATTATTCCTAGATATGGATTACAACCACTTCTCAACAAGAAACATATTTCTATGGAATGGTGCATCCACCCAGAATTTATTGATAAATGGATGGATAGGTGGTTCATGGTCTTTGATAAACCTCCCTACAATAACATGGAGTTTCCTTTATATTTCTTGAGGAAATTGTGGTGGGAATTTATTTTGGGTCACCATGTGAGCTACTTCAACATTCGTGATTTACAAGAGATTGTTCGAGGGTTAATAGAGCATGTTGGGTGTGATCCCATGTTAGTTCCTCATCCCCCTAGTAAAATCCCTAACCCCCCCTCCCGAAATCCTCCCATTACAAAGGGAATTCAACAGGAACATGTATCTTTATCAACCTTGACTCAGAGTCTAGTCAAGCATGGGATTTTTTTTGCACTATATCGAAAGGAGGTTCCTGCTGGTGAAAATGGCATAGGGGTCATACCTTCAACCCTTAGATCAGAGTGCAATGAGGAGAGGAAATATGGACAAAGTAGGCATTCATGTGATCCTCACATATGCTCGAGTTGTGAGTAGATTTGATATGGGCCTATGGAGACCAATGGACATCAGAGCTTGATGGAGGAGGTTAATATATTAACCATCTACATGTTCTTCATTGTTATATATTTATTTAGGATTATGTGTATTTATTTTGATATTTTATTGTATGATGTTTTGTAGTTTCTACGCCCCTATAACAAACCCTCTACGTTGATAGATGCATCAATGTTTGTCTCCACGATCATTGATGCAACACTAGAGGTAACATGTTCATTCATTGTACAGCATACACATGTATGTGTCACATTTGAAAAATTCACCATAGTGATTTATTTATCTTTTGGCATCCTCAAATATAATGTTCTCGTGTTTCTACATGGTTTGGTACCAGACAGTTCCAGGCAATGTCCACCTGGGATGGACAAGTCACCTACTTCACAGGTATCATGTGTTGAGTTAAATCTTGTTTAAATATCAAATTTGTTGTATTTAAGTTGTTGAATTTTACTATTTGGTACTAATAACAATATTATTATTATGTATGCAGGTTGTTGATCCTTTCTCTAGTTACAAGACTAGTCTATTCCTTGGGCACCTTGCCTCAGATTTTGGGTTACCTATTTCAAGGCCAATGGTTATACCATACCTTGTACAACCTATGGGGGTTTATTGTCTCTCACCACCACCATATTTCCTATTCCATGCATCCTTAGTGGCTACACCCATAGTCCACCCTCCCCCACCACCTCTTCCATTACATCCATCCACAATGGATGCACCTATATGCCACCCACCCTCAACACCATTTCCATATGTGTCATCCATCGAGGCTTCCACATTAGATGTTTCCTCGGAGCAAGTTGTACAACTGAGTACTTCACCTTCCAGTGACTCTCCACCATTTCCTGAGTTATTCATGGTCGGATAATGTGTTGATGATCAATTTTTATGTATCATGAATGGAATTGATTTTATGTATATTTATTTAAATTTAAGGATTTGATCGGTGTAACTAATGAAAGGTGCCATCGATGAGGGATTAGGTTCATGGAGGAGAGTAACAACCTCATGATTTTCAGTACCATCTATGGTGAATTGTCTTATGTTTAATTTCAAAGTATCATTTTGTAAGTATTTTAATTCATTATGGAAAAAAACTTATAACAATGTTTTTCTTTGTCCAGTCTCTAGAACGACGAAGCACACATAGGCACAAAACCACTCGATGTGTTTCTTTGAGAAATACAATAAATATTTATGGGATGCTTCTGAGGGTGGCGAGGGTGGTAGTGATCAATGAGTGACCAATGACTGCCATTTTGTATCTAGGACACCATATGGAAGTTTTTTTTTATGTTAGGGCACTTGCTTCCATTTTGTAAAATATGTACAGTTTAGACGATGTTGCATGTCTATATATATATATATATATATATATATATATATATATACATTTCGTGGAACATTTTTTATGAATCTCATTGTTTTTTTATTTTATATTGATGAATGTATGAATTTAATAGTGTTTTGATTTCCACTCTTTTCTGTTGTATATGAAATTGCAAGAAATGAATATAATATAAATGGATTTAAAGAAATATATTCTCAAAATATAACTCCCAAAAAATATTAAATAAAAACAACTTCATAACTCTATTATTTTGAGAATTCATTCCAAAGAAAATATCACTACAAGGATATTCCTAGGAAACATAGATTTACACTATTTTGTAAAGGGAAAAACCTACATGAAGATCATAAGCAATTTTCCATTTGATTCATAGTTTCCTACAAAAGTAATTCTGCAACAATTAATTCATTAAATGACAACATACCTATTACAAAAATTAAGAGAAACAAACTAATAAAGAACATATAACTATTCACTAAATATAGCTTAATAGAATGGAAATTCTTACTAGATGCATAAGACATCAAACCGACAACGTTCCAACAAATAGTTAGCTCACAAATCATTACCTCTTGGGGAAACCACTATGTATATGTGCTCTGGAAAAAATGGAGTGCCAACATGTGAGTCCACTAAATGAAAAAAGATTAAAACATTGATGCTAGTTATTCAAAATTTAATATAAGGTTTCACCAAACCTAGCAGTACGAGATGTGAGATGTGATCGTAATATGCTAAAATATTTGTTTGGTCCTCTGCCAACTGGGATAATTCCATAGTTATACATTGACTAATGAGAAGTGATACATGATCCCATATATCAACTGAGTCTATGGATTCAAAATCGTCCCATTCACTACTACTACATGGAACACAAAAGAAAAAGAGTTTTCTCATCCATATTTCAACTATTGCATTTTCTGATGTTTGAACTGAATGTAATTCATGAGTGCCTTGGATTTGTTTTCATTCATACCACTATGATTGATCTACATTGAAAACCTCCAAAAAATATCTATGTACATGTCCTTTATTGGGTGATAGGTTTTCATGGGTTCTTGTTCCCTCTCCCCTTACTGAAGAACATCATTCAACAACAAATTTTGCATCTAGAATTAGGGAAGTGGTTGTGAACTTCATTTATTTCCTACGCAATTATCTTTTCATGCATGTACATGCTCCATCATTCTCCCCTTTCCTATTCCCAGAATCAAAATAGTTATAAATATGTGACACCATGAGTTTTTTGTGCAATATACACAACCATTGAAATACATGAGCATTTTTTAACTATCCTATACAACCATGTAACCAAGTCCAATGTTGATTCATATCTATGTTCTTATCCTTAAGGTGATTTTAAAACAAATGAAATCAATGCTGTATGTAGGATAAGTCATGACACCGGGCATCATTTATGTAGAATTGATACTCCTTCAATATAACTCCTTTTTATCGTTATTGTCCAGCCCATGCCTATATGTGATATGTACCATTATGTTGATCTTCTTTGAGTGATAATATTGTATTTGAATCTCATTTTCTGGTTGAAGGGTATAGTTCTCAACAAAATCAACCACTGACAACACAATACCAATGGGAAATGTATCTTTTCATATTCTAAAATGCTCGTCCTTCCATCAAGCCACATGGACATGATGGACATATTGTGGTGTTTTTTTGACAAATTCCTTGATTAAGTCACATACTCATACCTAGGAAGTCACCAATTGTATCTTTTTTCTTTCCTTCACTCCATCAATATCATATGAGACATATTTAAATGTTTTCAATGAAACCTCCTTCCTTCCTAATTTATATTCAATTCTTACATTGATGCACTTGCTTATTAATGTTGAACTTATGCTTATACTAAGAGGGGAGTGAATCATTGTATTATACTTTTTACTTTTTTTAACCATTCATCAATCATTCATTAGCTAAGAAACAATAAACTCAAATAACAATGCACACAGTTTAACATGGAAACCCAATCGAGAGAAAACTATAAAACTTATATTTATAAATCTATGTATGAACCAACCTACTGGAAACACTGATTTCTTTAATTGAGCACCAACTTAGAAATATGTAGGAACCAACCTATTGGAGACACCAATATCCTCAAATAAGAACCAACTCAATAATATTTTTGTAGACACCAATCCAAGATCTTCATACACATAGTACTTTTGACTTCAATTGCCTACTTCATTCCACAAAAAATCCTTCAAACCCTAGCAAGCTTCATAGCATGATTTCTAGAATGTAATCAATGATGGAAACATTCACTGACAACAACATTCATTGACAAAATCATCCATCGATGACAACATTCACTGATGGAAACATCCACTAACGTTAACATTCACTGATGAAGATAGTGTCACAACCTTAAAACAATGCACATGGAAGCATCACAGACCTTCATTCCTTTATAGCGCACCTTGAGAATGAGAAATACCTCAATAAAATCCATTAGACTTTTCTTACACACCATAAAGACACCCCAACACCTTTATTGCACCTCATATCACTTTTACGCACCTCAATATTCATATCTTTCTTGGTTTCTCTACAAATGAAAAAATATATCCTATATTTATATTAATTTTGTCCCCACTTTTAGGGTTGACCTATAAACACTAGTAGAGTCGACCTTAATTTCTTGGCTGGATTGTAAAAAGAAAAAAATTATATCTTTTCATTCCTAGGGAGTTAGAGGGAATTCCATATACCATTGGAAAGGTATGAACATAATATTTCCAACCATATAAATTTTTCTCCCATTTGAGCTAGGCATGTAGGGTAAAAATTCGTTCAAATATAGGTTATCCAAACTTACCATCAAAAATACAAAAGTAATACTTTCAACAATATCCATCTTGCAATCTTTGTCTTGGACATATGTAGGCTTGTAATATTTATCTTGGATGTATGTAGGATCCCCCTATATTTGACACCAATCACAACAATATTTCCAACAATATCTCTCCATTGTCATTGATGGAAACCCTTAATCAATTATGTAATACTCCCCCTGTCTGCATCTCTCCTTGTGTCTTCAATTTTTCGTCTGTCTGCAAATCCCGCTCCTTTGAAATAAATGGAAAATTGATTGCCCCCATGATTTTGTGCTTCATTTTAAGCACTCCAATGTGAAATTTAAAAGTATATCTCTAATTGATCATTATCCAAGTTGTCTCTGCTACAAGTATCCAACACTGATCCTTTTATTTGATTGTTTTTCTTGATGAAACCTTCGAATCCAAAGTCATGACATTGATCCTCCGAATGGGGTGAAGCTTTAGTATTGAATCTATTTGAATATTTTTCTGCCTCCTCATTCCTTTCTGACAAGGACCAATCCAATGACTTCTCTTTTCCAAAATAGTACTGTAAACTTGAATTTCCATTTTCACAAGGAAATGTCCCAGCCTTAACTTTTCTAGAAATGGGGTGTACATTTCTCAAGTGAGAATCAAAACAATGAATCTCCCTTCCATCTTAATATATCTTATCACATCCTTTCTCATAAAAAATATTTTCATCTTTTCCCATTTCTTTCTTTTGCTTCCTTTTCCAAACCTTTGAGTATTCTTTTCTATGCTTGGTATTAACATCTTCTTCCTTGTTTTTTTTAGGAGGTATGATGATCTTTCTTCTACAATAATGTGCTATGTGCCCATAGTTATTGCACTTATAGAATTTAGTATTGTAATTGTAAGGATATTTAAACACTTAGGATTTGGTTAAAATATACTTGGTCTAATGTGGCATTAGGTAGAAGTGTGTTTCTTAGTGTGTTTCTTTAGTATGTACTAGTATGCATTTGTAGTTAGGAAATTTGATGGTCCCGATATGTTCCTAAAATAGAGTGATCCGACGATCCATGTTCTCCTTGATCTTAACGACTACATTGATATATGGTTTAACACCCAATTGGTCCATGATCTCTATTTAAAGAGAATGGTGGGTTATTTTCTGATGATCGATTGTGAGAAGCTCCCTTCTAAATCACTCTGTATTTTTTTTTGTTTCCATTAATAAATTTCTCCATGTGGCCACGTTGGTTGGGACCATGGATGTTTCCTCATAGGGGTTTTACAACATAAAAACATTTATGTGTTGATGTTTTATCTGGTTGTGTGAGTGGTTATTGAAGGTGTTCATTGTATGTTGGAATACATTTTTTTTCAAGCACGATATAAGATCTTGTCTTAAGACCTGCTCCTAGTGTAGATTGAGATCGTGAATTTGAGTTTCCTCATCTCTTGTTTCTTCCATTTCCACACATTTATAGGCTAAAAGGATTGTTCCATTGCATTCAGAGTGCTCGTTTCAGTCACGAATGTTTTTCGTTTCACTCGAAAAAATTTATGTTTTCCTAATATATGACCATTTCAGTAACATCCAGAGGTATAAAGCTTGAATATGCCCTTTTTAAATTTTTGCAGAGTATTATTTTGGTTTTATTTCATTTTTCTATTTTTTGTTTCTAGGTCACTGCTCCTTTGGATTTGCATATTCTAATTTCCCTACACCCTATGCAATCTCAAAAAATCAGAAACAGACTGGAAATGGTGCATTTTTTGGGTAAGCTAACCGAGATCTAACTCTTGTTGTCATCGAGAAGTGAATTTTTTGTTGTTGTGTGAAAATAATTTTTTATGAGCACACTCTCCAAGGTCGTCTTTGAACAACAACAACAACAACAACAAAATAAGAAACAACAAAAACGACAACAACAATAAGAGAAACAACAACAACAACAATAGGAGCAACAACAACAACAGGAGAAACAACAAAAACAACAACAACATGAGTAGCAGGAGAAACACCACCACCACCACCACCACCACCAAAACCCCCAATCCACCTTCTAAACAATACAATATGTTTTTCTATCTCACTTGGTTAAAAGTTTCTTTATTAAGTAAGATATCTTGAGTTCAAGTCTCTTTTTTTGTTATTTTTTCTAAAAACGTTCATACATCCATTGTAGCACACTCTCCAAGTTCGTCTTTGAACAACAACAAAAAAAACAAAAACAACAAAAACAACATTCCCAATCCACCTTCTAAACAATACAATATGTTTTTCTATCTCACTTGGTTAAAAGTGCCTTATCAAGTAAGAGATCTTGAGTTCAAGTCTGTTTTTTTGTTATTTTTTCTTAAAAGGTTCATGCATCAATTGTAAACTGTATTTCACTTCAAGTATAAAAGTGAATCACTATAAGTAGCTTTAATGTTTTATTTTAAAGTTATTTATTTTGCATGCAACTTTATTTTATAAAGCAACTTCATTGTAAAAGTGATCCCTACTTCTTTTTAAAAGTAACTTTAAGTCCAAATGTATTTTCTTGCATTCAATACTATTTATCTAAGTTCAAATCACTTAGAATTTTATGTGAAGAATGTAACATAAATATAGAAGAAGAGCATTACATATATATTATTCTTTGTAATCTTGGAATTGCATATTCAGTGTTTGTATCTACCTTCTATGCCACTACAAAATCTCTAGGGACTGCTTATAAAAATGCCTCTCTTGATTCCTTTTGTGATGTCTTAATACAAGAGAAAGATAAGTTTGTGCAACTTGGAGTGTTTATCACTGTCGGTACCTCCAACAAAGCCTTAGTGACGTAGCATAAAGATAAACCCAAGAATACAAGAAGAAACATCCTTGCCACAACAAAAAGAAAAACAAGGGTCCCAAACCCACATAAAAAACTTCATCTCCTAATGGTGACAAAGGAGCAAAATCTAAAAATAATAATACTACCAAACATTTCAACTTTTTTTGGAAATATTGTCATGATGAATCCAAATGTTTCAAGAAGATGACAAATTTAGAAGTAGTGATGAAGAAGCACAACATCAATATTGATTCTACTTCTCCTTCTTCTTCTCATCGACATGCACTTTCTTCTTATGGTTTCTCTTTCAATGAAAATTCTACTTCTTCTTCTTATGAGTGACTTATTGATTCTAGATAATATTATCATATGGATAAGGATAAATCCATATTTCTTCTCTAAATGAATGTAACACCAAGAAAATATTTGTTGGTGACGATAGATCTCTTAGTGTTGTAGGATATGGAATAGTTCAGGTAGATAATGGTCATTTCAATTACTTATTATGTTTTCCAAGTATTTCCTGTAACCTTCTATCAATATATCAAACCACTCATCCAGGTGAAGGTAAAACCGTAAAGTTTTCACCTCACCAAGTTGTAATCAAGGATCTAAAATATACTCAACATTTTCTTCAAAATGGAATTGTGGATGATATTGCCAGGTTGCACAAGTTTGACAACTTTGGGTCATCATATTTTCCATCATTTTTTGTTACTCATAGTGATGACTTGAGAAAACTTTGGCATGAGTGGTTTGGCCATCTAAACTATCGCTTATTTCAGAAACTGTGTAATCAATAGATGGTGACTAGTCTTCCTCTTGTTTCATGCAAAGATGGTGTTTTTTCCGGTTGTGTTCTCAAAAAATATCATCGAGAAAATTTTAACAAACATGCCTCTTGGCATGCCCCAACCCCTTTGCAACTTCTTCACGGTGACTTGTGTGGTCCAATTTCCTCTCCTTATTTTTATGGGTGAAAGTATATCTTAACTTTCATTGATGACTTTTCCAGACTTACTTGGGTTTTCTTCTTGTAATACCCCAAGGTCAAGCCCCTGCTGAACTATAATTATGTTTATAGGATACTGAGCCAAGTGTTTATAAGTTGGAAGGATTATGTGTTTTTTAGGACAAAGATCCTAGATGCTAAGGCCAATGAACCTGATTTTGTATATGAAAATCCTCACATCATTAATATAATTAAATAGTTGCGTGTAGACCGACCACGAAGAAAGAGTTATGGGGGACTAAGATCCACTAGGTAGGGAAATGAATGGGGTTGAGAGGATAATAAAAAGGGCTAAGTTTGAGGGCTTAACCCCAAGGGAATATTATAATGTATTTTCCTAAAATACCAAGGTTTGGGAAATAACACATGTTATCCTAAGTTCCTTTCGGAGAGGAACGAAATCCAAGTGGAGAGGAATGGGATCCCAAGAGAGTCATGTGTCAACCTGGGCGCATGTAGTTTTATGGGGAAAATATGTTATTTTGGGGGGTTTGCTCGCAATTATTTCCATGCTTTCCACTCATGCACCCACTCATATTGAGCATTCACGTAGCCAGCCATTTCCTCCATCGTTTATCTCTGCAACCTATGAATCCTACAAACCCATGAAGCTAACCCATTTTCCTATGAGGTAGAACATGACTACGTAGTGCCTGAGCCATATCATACCCTAGCCATTTTTTTTCTATCCATGTTATCTATGGACTGGTGTGGCTTGTTGTCATTACTAGAACCCATACCTAATTTTTCTACTGTGGTTACAAGTTTGACTTAGGAGTTGGACATAAGAAGTAGGTTGTCAGGACCATGGTTTTAAAAACGCAGGTTTTCAAGCCCATGGATTGAAGAAGTAGTTTGTCAGGCTTGTGAGAAACTCTCTCCAGGTGAGAGAGATTGTTAGGGAAGCGATTTCTCCTAGAGGGTGTCTAATAGGAACTATAGAGCTTTGTGAATTCCTGATCTGGCTTGGTGTTGAAGCCTTGGAAGGGAAGTGGAGCAGCCTAAGGACTATGGAACAGTGAAGGTGTATATTCCTGGGGTGGGACAGGAATGTGGGGAATGAGAGTCTGTGAGCGATGGGCGTAAGTAGGCTCCTGGGAGGGAATCCTTCCTATTTCATTGTGTGTATTTACATAGTCTCAGCCTAGCCTAGGATTCCATTTACCCTGGGTGGAGTTTAGTCCCAGCTCAGGGGTGACCCACTACTGATAGCTTGGAGCATAGTGGTCTAAGGTTGGGATGTTTGTCGAAAGTCTGCACACATTTAGTGACTTTCATAAAAATATAAGTACCATCTCTATGATTATCTTTATGTTGTGTATTTTGTACATGCCATGATATTTATAATCTTTCATGTGTAAGTTGTTGTAGAATATTTCTATGATTTCTGCATTAATTTGTGTATTAGTAGAATGCATAGTAGTTGTTTAATTTTATATGTATGATTTTCTACAAAGATCTATGTCTACCATGTCCCAATAGGTCTACGACTGGGTATGGACATATTGATTATTAGAATAGAGTGAGAAGATTTGTTTTTTATTGATTTCATGTGACATTTCCCAGCAGAAGGTTGGGGGTGTTACACTTCTTAAAACTTAAGAGTGAAGTTTTTGACAAGTTTCTTGCCTACAAGGGCCTTGTAGAAAAACAATCTATACATCAAATTCAAAGGTTAAGAACAGATAATGGAGGAAAATATGTGAACAATAATTTTACAAGTTGTTGTACTACATAGGGTATCCAAGTGCAACACATTGTTACATATACACCAAAATACAATGGTTTTGTTGAGAGAAAGAACCACACGTTAAAATAAATGGCTAATTTTATGATCCAATCTAAGGGATTAAGTCTAAATTATTGGGTGGAAGCCATCAACTGTGAAAATTACATAGTAAATCACACTCCCACAAAGGATATTAAAAATATAACACCAGAAGAAGCTTGGACTGAATTTAAACCAGATTTAAGTCACTTATGTGTATTTGGAAGTATATTATGGGTTCACATTCCCGATGAGAAAAGGAAAGCATTGTAGCCTAAAAGTGAGAAGTTTATATTTGTCGGTTATTCTGAAGATGTCAATGGTTATATACTTCTTCAACCACTTTGTAATGAAATTATTATTAGAAGAGATGTTAAATTTGATGAAAATCTCTTGGACTGTGAGCCTAATTCGGCGATTATGCCTTCTTCATCCTATGATCCATATTCGACGTTCGATCCTTCTTATGTTCCTATTCTAGTTTCTTATTCATATGATGACTCTGAGGATGAAAATTCCCCTCCACTTCCTCACCTTCCTCCATATGATTCCATTGAACCTAAATCAACATCGACACCACCACTTCCTAGATGGGTATGTTCAACACGAGAAGCAAATGGTGATATTTTCGGTGATCCTTCAGATCATCGTCAGACACATTGATAGTTCCAGCGAGCCTCTTCTCTTTTGGCTCAAGTTTTAGATACTCATGATCTAGAGACATTTGCATAAGATTCAGGTCATCCAGATTAGGATGTACAACAATGAATGAATATTATTTTTCTTTAATGACAAACGATACTTGGGATCTTCTACCTCTTCGAAAAGGAATAAAACTTTTCAAATGCAAATTAGTCTACATAAATAAGTATGCATCAGATGGAAGTGTTGAAAATCACAAGGTTCAGTTAATTTCCAAAGAATTATCCGAAGTTGAAGGAATTGACTATAATGAAAACTTTTCCCCTATAGCCAAAATGAATTCCATCTTCCTTGTTCCTTCCCTTGTTGCCGCACATAAATGGGAGGTCCATCATATGGATGATAAATCCTCTTATTTCATGGGGATTTGCAATAATAAATATACATGGAACAACCTCTTTTATATCTCCATAATGACTATAGCCTTGTTTGTCACCTTAAGAATGTTTTTTATGGTCCTAAGAAAGCTCCCCAAGCTTGGTATTCCAAAATTGACAACTTTTGTATTGACACCATATTTTCTAGATTCCATTCTGATCCTCATGTCTATACTAATAAAGTAGGAAGTTATCTCATAATCCTTGTCCTTTACGTTGATGACCTTATACTTACTGGTAGTGACTCAAATTTTAAACCATGTGAAAACCAACCTTAAAAAGAAATTTGAAATGATAGAATTGGAATTTTTGCACTATTTCATTGGCCTCCAAGTTTTGCAAACCAATGAAGAAATTTTTATTTCCTAGTCTAAATATGCTTGTGACCTTCTTCATCGCTTCCACATGGAATATTGTAAACCAACCCCTTATCCCTTCGAGTATTGAGTCAAGATTTTAGCCACATGTCCTCTCTTGAGGTTGCTGCCACTTTGTACGATCAATTAGTTGGTAGCCTCTTATACTTGACTCATACCCATCCCGATCTTTCCTTTTTTTTTGGTCTTGTTTCCCAATATATTCAAGAACCTCATGAAATCCATTGGAAATAAGATAAAAGGATACCTCGGTATGTCTGGGGTATAGTTTAGTTCAAGATACATTATAGTTCATGGGGGACTCCTTTATTGGTTGGTTTCACTGATTCATATTGGGAGGATGACCTTGATGATCATAAGTATGTTGCAGACTATGTTTCCATCCTTGGTTCAGGACCTGTCACTTGGGCCTATAAGAAACAATAGGCTATTGCACTTTCTTCAGCAGAAGAAGAGTATCGAACAATGGTAAATTCAATTCAAGAATCCTTATGGCTTTGAAATATCCTTTCAGAGTTTGGATTCCAGCAACAACATCCAACTAGCCTTTGGTGTGACAATCAGAGTTCCATTAATCTCTCCAAAGACCCAATTCAACATCAATGCAACAAGCACATCGAGCTACACATGCACTTCATCATAAATCTCATTCATGATCGAGTTATTGAAGTTGTCTTTTTCCCTATAGAAGATCAAGTTGCAAACATTTTCCTAAAGTCTCTTACAAAAGTGAAGTTTTCCAAACTTTGATCTATGTTAGGAGTTCAAGAAGTTGTCATTAAGGGTGAATAGGCTCTAAATACTCCTTAATTCTTCTATTGTTCCACAATTGTAAATCCTTCAATACTATCCCAATTTTTTCTTAAGGGGGGATGTTAGGATATTTAGACACTTATGATTTAGTTAAAATCTACTTGGTCTAATGTGTCGTTAGGTAAAAGTCTGTTTCTTAGTGTGCTTCTTTAGTATGCATTAGTATGCATTTGTAGTTAGGAAATATGATGGTCACAATATGCTCCTGAGATAGAGTGATCCAACGATTGATGTTCTCCTCGATATTAACAACTACATTGATCCATGGCTGGACACCCGATTGATCCATGATAGATATTTGAAGAGCATGGAGGTTCATTTTTCGATGATCAATTGTGATAAATTCTCTTGTAAATCTCTATGTAATATTTTTCATTTTCATTAATAAATTTCTCCAAGTGGCCACGTTGGTTGAGGCCACGGATGTTTCCCCGTAGGGGTTTTATCACGTAAAAATATCTGTGTATTGATATTTTATCTGGTTGTGTGAATTTTTATGAAAGGTGCTCATCCTCTATTGGAGTACATGTGTTGTCGAACAGTAATCAAGTAGAGGAGCAAATGAATTGTAGTTTATGTTAGCAAACCCATGAGAGCTTCTGGTTTTGTTTCTCACATAATCATCATTTGAGGTATTATAAGAACCTTTATTTCTATCACTCACATTATCACTTCTTACATAAACTCTACAATGTATTTCCTTATGACCAAAATTATTGCAAGAAAAAAAATAGCCAAGAAAGAGATTTTTGTACCGATTGGTGAAAGGCCTTCTTGGTGGAACAATTCTTCTGAACTCATTCCTGTATTCTTGTGAGAGGACTCAAGTTTTTGTTGGTCATCATTTCTTTTCTTTTTTATTCTTTAATTGTTGGTGGATCCTGTTAGAATAATGGAATAATTTTTAGAACTTTTTTCATTTTCCTTTTCTGATGGATTTGTGACCTTAATGATTGCATCTCGCCCAAGTGTATTTTTTTTTCTTCATAGCCAATACCTGTCTTAATAAATGGTTACCTTTGAAAACTAAGAATATTATATAATATTTTATTTATCTTTCCATAGTTCAAGCTTCTATTCAACTAATCAATTGTTTTCTTTGAGTTCCTTTCTAAAGGGAACTATTTCATCTTCTAACTTCTTGCTACTTTTCTCCTTTTCTTTCAACTACATTTTCACCACTTCCTCTATCCTCTTTTCCTCTTCTATTTGAGTCTTTAGGATCAAAAGTTTCTTCTTTTTTTCTTTAATATCATGATCCTTCATTCCATGTTTTTGTAATTTCTTGTTCTCCTTTTTTTTCTTAATCTTATCTATTTTTTCTAAGGAGCTAATGGATTTTTCTTCAAGATCTTCTTCTTCTGAATTTGTTTTTTCTTTCTGATTATGTTCATTTTCTTCAACAATAGGAATTGTTTCCATGGTTTTGGAGAGATATTCTTCTTCATATTTTTTTTGTATCTTGTCCCAAACCTCTTTAGCTTATGTACACTTCAACACCCTGACAACATCAGAATTTGATAGGGAACTCAATATGGAATCTATTGATTTTACATCGTTTTCACTTGAATCCTTCCTATAATCATATTTATAACTTGTTGTGACTGATTCCAAAATACCAAGGTACTGCAAATATATCTTCATTCTTATACTACATCATGCATAGTTTCTTCTATAAAAGAATGTTTCTTTGTTTGTAGGGAGACCTTCCTTACAATCCATGTGTGCTCAAGATAATTCTTTTGGTTGTTAAATTGTTTCTAAAGGAACATGATATGATGCCAATTCTTGAACTTATGATTAGACTAAGAGGGGGGGTGAATCAACATATGATGCTTTTTCACTTTATTTAACCATTCATCAATCATTCATTAGCTGAGAAATAATAAACTCAAATCACAATGCACAAAATTTGGCATGGAAATAAAATCGGGAGAAAACCATAAAAGATATCTTTACAAATGTATGTAGGAATCAACCTACTAGAGACACCAATATCCTTAACTAAACACCAACGCAGAAAAATGTAGGAACCAACCTACTAGAGACAACAATCTCCTCAATTGAGAACCAAATCAATAAGATATGTGTAGACACACATCCAAGATATGCATACACATATTAATTATGAATTCACCTCCATTTTTCCTTCCATAAACAATCCTTCAAACCTTAAAATCATCATAACATCATTCCCAAAATCTAATCACTGACGACAACATTCACCGACGACAACAAAATCTACTGATGAAAACATCCGTTGGTGAGAACATCCACTAACATCAACATTCACTGAAAGTGGAAACATCACAACCTAAAAATAGTGCACATGGAAACATCACAGACCTTCAGTCCTTCATAATGCATCTTGAGAACAAGAAATACCTCAAGAAAATCCCTTAGACTTCTCTTACTCACCAGAAAGACAACCCAACACCTTTAGTGCACCTCAAATCACTTTTGTGCACCTTAGACTTAATCTCTTTCTTGATTACTCTATAAATCAAACATTATATCATGTATTTACAGTATTTTTTCCCCACTTTCATGTCTTACCTGTAAAGAATGGTTGATCCAACTGTTGGTGGTAAATATTGCCATTAAATAAATGCCCAATCATTTAATTGTCAACTCGAGGAATTCATAAACTTATGAAGCACAAGAACAATATATGCAGGATTGAAGCGAATTTATCCTAATCTAATGTTAAAGCTACAATTGAGATTGAATCATTAAACTAATGCAGGAAGTTGAAACACACGACTTGGAATTGAAATATAAAACACATGACTGAAATGAAATTGCATAAATTAAATTAACTTGAAATGGAAACTTGCATCAAAGGAAAAATAACATGTGAAGAGAAAAAAAATGACACATGTGATCTCACACCAACAGTAAATCAATCTCAAATTA
>JZKD02S0030476.1:9196-26497 GCA_000966675.3 Picea glauca
TAAAAGGAGGTTGCCCCCTCGAAGAGGCTTATTATATGAAATTATCTCTTTTTCAAGGCGTTGAGTACTTTTTATGAGGTTTTTCTATGCTATATTGATATTTGGTTCTTAACAGGTGGAGAAGCAACACTTCTATTTGGTTTGCCTATGTGTTGGTTGCGAAACAAATTCTATAGCTTATTCACTTTAGATCGTGGTTAAAATGCTTATGATAAGAAATTTTGGGAAAGATAGTTAAAACAGTGAAAAATGTGGTCTTGATTATCTCTTGCAAAATATGATATGTTGTTTTATAGGTGAAGCAATAATACTCTAGTTTGAATTTGATTTTACATGGATTGTGTGGTGTATGGGTTACCACCCCAACCTTTGCTATAGTTTTGGTGCACATTATTTTGATGGCAATGTTAATGTCATCCCTAAGAAAATAAGCATTTGTTAATAAAATGGGGGCAAGGGTTGGCACATTTTGGAATTTGGACATATGCAAACTTTGGATTATTGGGTTTGTATTGTCAAATGGAAATGGTAATGGGACGTGAGATGGAAAATGCACTTGGCTCGTACTAGCCATGAATGAAGGCCAAGGGAGAAGTGACGATAGTAAATGCAAGTCATTCTTACTCTCCTCGATCCCGCCACCCTAGCCATTTGCACTATGCTAGTTGTTGCTACTTCGAATTTCTCGGTCATGGAAGAGGTATACAACCTGGTCTTTTCTCCTTGTACCATATTTTACAGGTATACGGTTTCTCTTACTTCTACATCCATGAACTTCGCTCTGACCTTAAATCAAATGTTGGCTCTTGTTGCTCGTGGTCTGTGTAATTCTCAAGCTGTCACTATGTTTTTCGGACAGTGTATTTATTGGTTGCAAACTTTGGTTTCGTGTGGTGGTTGTTATGAGATTATTGGCATTAAAGAAGGTCGCGGTGCCTTTGTTGCATGTAACTGGTCGCCTTTTTGTTGAAAAGGGGGTTGTGGTTGGGCCTACCTTGCTTATGGTTCTTTGTTTGGGTTTTCTTCCCTGTTGAATGGGTCCTCTCTACCTTACCTCTGTGTTTTGGGAATACTTTGCCTGTAGGTTGATATTCTGGTCTCCGTGGCTAATGAACCCACACCATAACCTTGACCCTGTGACTATGAATGTGAGGCACCTTGGAGTGAAACTACCGTGTTGTATACCTACCAAACCCTCAATTTATTTGGCCCGTTGTCTCTGCCACTTACTATCATTGTCACATATTGAACCCTACGCATTACTGTGAAGGCATTGCTTACCCAGAATTTGATGGAAGCATTGTTCTTGTTCTTTTACTTAGGCACGGGTTTAAGTGGTCGCTTGCTTGGAAATTATGGAAGAAGTGTTGCACTCACCTATTCACGGGAAGTTACAGTCTGTTGAAGCTTATGGTTTTGATAGAAAATGTTGCATATCTTGGTTGAATTGTCATATTTTATTATTTGCAAAAGCACTTGTGTATGAAATGTCTGATGCTCAAATCGAATAATATAGACCATAATGGAATTAAAAAAAAGGGGTTGCAGTGAATGGTGTTTTGATTAAATGATGGATATGAGATTTTATTTTGGGTGCTTTGCATGACTCTGTTGGATTTAAAGGACCTTTGTTGGGGTTGATGTTATGAATTGTGGCTTGTCTATTCCAAGATTATGGTTGTATTCCTGTAGCGATTATGATGTTGTTCGTTTTGATTCTGTTATATAATGGTAGTATTGTTATCAGGGTTATCCTGGTTACATAAAATTCTAGGTATATCCAATCGTTTACTGTGTAATACAGTTCAGAAGCTAGTGAGCAATTTTGTTAAGAAGGCATCAATATTGGGTTATTGTTTTCGAAAAAGAGTATTGTCTAAATTTTAAAATTTTGGACAGAAAGATAGTTTGATTGTAAATTTGCATCAGAGATAGCATGTTTCGATATTTCACTTGAACATTATCCGTAAAATTTCCCTATCATTCTACCATTTTTCCCTAATTACGCTCCCTCCATGATCCCTATTTCACTTGTTTCATCCATGTTCTGTGATATTAATTTTAAAGATGGGTCTGTGTTGAAATAAGAAGAGGTTGATATGGCAAGGATTGATGACTGTTATTTTTTATATCTTCAAATACACAGTTGATTGTCTCATTAATGTTAATTGTCTTATTAATTGTTGAATGATATTCGTATATTGATCCCCACCATTCTATCATTTTTTTTCACTAATTACACTCCCTCCATATTTCCCATGAACCCTATCATTCCCTGGTCACATAGAAATTAATAAATGATGTATTATGGATGGATTTGAATGTATCTCGTGGTAATTTTAGAGCCAAATTTTGATTCATGCATGCAGAGTTTCATGTATGGTTTATTAAGAGCTTCATTACTGACAAACTGTTGCTACAGGATAAGTTTTTCTTCAGTAGAGGCATCAATGGACTAAATAACAGAGGCAGGGGAAATTGAAATCAAGCCCATAGGAGGCCGAGATTTTCCATCTATTTTGACGTTGACCTGCAAGAATTGAACCAGTTGTTCCAAGCTAGATTCTTTAATTGGATTGGCCATGGAATACTGCACCCTCGACCAGAAAGACCCCCTTTCCAGCAACCTCCGAATTTTCCCAGAATCCATGTACTCCCACATGTATCTATGCAGCATGAGCCTCCCGCTAATGATGGTTGGAAAGAAATTGTCAACCATCCTGCTTCTCATTGTCGTGGTTGGACCATCGTCTCACTACCATTTCCACCACCACATCCAATCAATCCAAATGCACAAGCCACCCTCGCTGCCTCGCGAGTGCAATTTTCCCACGCCAGCAAGAGATTGAAGACCGACATTCCACAACTTGAACTTGACAAAGGAAAAGCAACGGCCTCCACTTCTAGCCCATCGACTGATTCCTCTAAATCTGTATAGTTTTAATGGTTTTCAACATGTTTTGGACAACAAGTGTCATTTTTGGACAACGAGTATTATTTTGGATATTTCTGTGGATAATGTGGATATATATATTCTTTTTGGGATATGATTTAAATTATTACTGATATTTAATATTCAATTTAGAATTCTGTGGGAGTTACAAGGGTGTCTTATGGTCTAAGTGATGATCGGTTGGGCTTTATTTTTGATGATTAAAAGGAATAAATAATGGGAGTCACAAGGGGTCCCACCTATTTTAGTTATTATTAATTAAGACCCTTAGTTATATATTATTATTATTTATTTCTTCTAAACTAATTTGTTAAGTTAATATGACTTAACTAACAAAAAGTAGTTGAACTACTTCAACTGATTGGGAAAAGAATAAAAGCCCAATTGAATGAAGAGACAAAGGGGAGGAGAATAGAAGGAGAAAACAAGAGTAAGGTTTTCTCTTTAGTTACATGAGATAGTTTCAGTTTTCATTCATTTCTGAGTTTATTCAAAGCCTAATTCTCTTTTTGATAGCATGATCTTATTGTAGACATCAAGGTTCAATATTGAACCACACTTTGCAGACACTTTTTTTATAGGTGTTGATCCATCCTTGATGGTCTATGTATTCTTGTCTGTTTGTGAATTAATTTTCATGGATGATAAATGATATCTTGCAGAGTCAAAATGGCAACAGTTTGTGGCAAGTTGATCTAGATTATTAATTTCAGTTTTACTTTACTGTCAGAGTATTTTTGTATGGTGTTCATCGAGGATCTCTAAATCAGACTTTGGTCCATACCCTCGTAGGGGTTTTGTAAAGAGAAAAACACGTTTGGCATCTTAGAATGAAATAAAATCAGATTGCTATTCTGTCTCATACATATGTTTACGTGACTTGGTTACTTTTTCGCTTTTGATCTCCATGTTTACTTTATTGTAAAATATATGTACATTCCAAGAGATTTTATAAATTTTATTTTATATTGCAACATTTTAATTATAATATCAGCCTCAGTCCTTGTAATTAATACTTGCGGATTGAGTGAATATTTTGAGGCTATAAACCCCGAGTGACATTCCCAACTATCTTGTCCTAGTCGGGCAAGACCTAAAAATGATTGAGTAAGGTAATCCATACCTTTTTCTCAACATTTATTTGGCGACCATACCGGGGACAATAAAAAAAAATTGATTATCTTTATTTCCCTGGTTCTTGTATTTTTACTTTGTATTTTTGTATTTACTGTTTGTATGCTTTTTTGTTTATAAGTTTTTCTTTTTTCTTTTTTCATGACTATTGAGTCCTAACTTGCATGATCATGTATAAATCTGATTTGAGCTCATTGTCACTGGTTAGTTGTCCTCTTTTCGAGGGAAACTTATGGGAATCTTCTCAAAACCATATTGATGATTTCCTTAGCTTCTGTCAATCTATTGGGATTTATGAGATGCATACTTCTGCATTTTTTTTCCATTTTCCCTCTATGGTAAAGCATGAGACTGGTCTAGACGTATAGTATCTAGTCCAATTTTCACGGGGGAATCAATTTTTGTAAAGTTTCTTATCGATTTTCCTCCTCCGCCTATCTTTCATCACTTTGAATTTCTACCTGAAAGCATCCCTGATCCTCCTTGATGTGACTTTTTCTATGGTCCTCATGAACAATTAACCTGTGGATTGTTCTTAAAGGCTAAAAATGAATATCACACAAATCCCTCTCTCTTCATGACGAGTCTGCAAGAGGACAATCATGCATCTCGTAGTGCCATATTCACAGAGGATTGTAAGGATTGTTGTCCCGATATGCCTACTAATCCAACTTCTGAAAATGCTTTATTTGATGCCTTCTTTAAAATATATCCTACTCAAGATCAACTTGTGTCTAATGAAGTACTCTTCATGGATGAATTCAGTAGGGAGGATTATCTTGATTTGAATAGCACTATCCCTCATATTTCTCATGACTATTCTAAAGAAGATGAAAGAGGGGATTCAAGTGGCCATATAGGTTCATATGTTGGCTCTTCTTTTGAAAATTACCATAAGAATAATCAATGTTTTGCATCGCATAATTCCTTCACAAACCCATTGTTTCAGTTCAATGAGGTTGAGGAATTCAATGACGATATTCATATCTCCCTTGCATGCATGATTTCTTTTGATGATGATAAATTTAAAGGAATTCCTATGCATTTGAATCCTTTATTTTCTCCCTCGATGCATGGTAGTTCTTTTCCTGATCATGAGATGAAAAATGATGACCTTATAATGATTAAAAAACCCATTAACTCCATCCTCTTCATCAAAACATCTAACCATCATTCTAATGTTATTGATCTTGGACATGTTTCCAATATCAAGTAGAAATCGTGTCTTGTTGGTTGGCAGGCCCTGCAAGATGGTAATCACTTTTTTTGGATCTTGATGGGCCCATTACCCTTGATACATGCATATGTTGGTTGGAAAGGTTATAGACACTCTTTAAGCATCATCTTTTAATCCATTTATTATCCATCCAAAATAGACGACACATTTCTTTATGCAAAATTTCATCCTACCCAACTCCAAGAAATTTTTTCCATTACTTTGTACATAAATAATAAGTTGGGTTTTTAGTTCATTTAGTTTGTCTTTCTCTTTTTCTGTTCTATTTAGATTGCATGATCTTTTGTCGAAATAAATTTTGGATTAGTTTTGCCACAACAGTGCCATTCTGTAAGTATTTTTGGTTAATAACAATAATGTTTACGCAGTTGTCACAATGTCCTCCTTGTAGACAATGTTGAGAACACTTTTTTCTTTCAGTACTATTGTTAGATATATGATTTGGTCTTCTTCCCCATTTTTATGTTATCCCTTTCTTCTCTCCATATTGAGATTCAAAAGAGCATACTAGAAAGTTTCTACTTGAAAATTGAAGAAACATTGTCATCGAGATTGACCAAATGTTATGCATACAGGGCCAAACCCCCTCATACGTACCACTTTTCATGAGTTATTCCCAAAATCCCATCTCATTAATCCCCTTAAACCACCTCACTTCCCCCTATTGCATAGTCATTCTGATCAATGATTCCTTGATCTATGATTTATCAACCTGCGAAACCAGAGATTGTGAGTTCTTAATCTGTTGGGAACATATTTCCCTGTGGATTCGCCAATTTGTTGATGCTTAAAAGCGCAACGTTGGGTACCATGCTTGCAAATGATTGCCAAGCCTTATTACTTAATTATATTAATAATACACTAGTAGGTGGGACCCCTTTTGTGACTTATGGGCGGAGAACTGACACTTCTATTTTGTTTGCCTATGTGTTGGTTCCGACACAAATTCTATAGCTTATTCACTTCAAATCGCGGTTAAAATGCTTATAATAGAAATTCTAGGCAAGATAGTTAAAACAATGAAAAATGTGGCCTTGATTATCTCTTGCAAAATATGATATGTTGCTTTTATAGGTGAAGGAATAATATTCCAGTTTGAATTTGATTTTACATGGATAATGTGATGTATGGGTGACCACCCCAACCTTTGCTATAATTGTGGTGCACATTGTTTTGATGGCAATGTTAGTGGCATCCCTAAGCAAATAAACATTTGTTAATAAAATGGGGGCAAGGGTTGGCACATTTTGGAATTTGGATATATGCAAACTTTGGATTATTGGGTTTGTATTATCAAATGGAAATGGTAATGGGACGTGAGATGGAAAATGCACTTGGATCATACTAGCCATGAATGTAGGCCAAGGGATAAGTGACGACAGTAAATGCAAGTCATTCGTACTCTCCCCGAGCCCGCCACCCTAGCCATTTTCATTGTGCTTTGTTAGTTGTTGTTGCTCCGACTTGCTCGGTCATGGAAGAGGTATACAACTTGGTCTTTTCTACTTGCACCATATTTTACATGTATGAGGTTTCTCTTACTTCTCCATCCATGAAATTCTCTCTGCCCTTAAATAAAATGTTGGCTCTTGTTGTTCGTGGTCTGTGTAATTCTCAAGTTGTCACTATGTTTTTTGGACTATGTATTTATTGGTTGTAAACTTTGGTTTCCTGTGGTGGTTGTTCTGAGATTATTGGCATTAAAGAAGGTCGTGGTGCCTTTGATGCATGTAACTGATCGCATTTTTGATGAAAAAGGGGTTGTGGTTGGGCCTACTTTGCTTATGGTTCTTTGTTTGGGTTTTCCTCCCTGTCAAATGGGTCTCTCTGCCTTACCTTTGTGTTTTGGAAATACTTTGCCTGTAGGTTGATATTCTGGTCTCTGTGGCTAATGCACCCACACCATAACCTCGACCCCGTGACTATGAATGTGAGGCACCTTGGAGTAAGCCTACCGTGTTGTATGCCTGCCAAACCCTTATTTTATTTGGCCTGTTGTCTCTGCCACTTACTTTCATTGTGACATATCGAACCCTACGCATCACCGTGAAGGCATTGCTTACCCGGAATATGATGGAAGCATTGTTCTTGTTCTTTTACTTAGGCGCGGGTTTAAGTGGTCACTTGATTGGCCATTATGGAAGAAGTGTTGCACTCACCTATTCATAGGAAGTTACAGTCTGTTGAAGCTTATGGTTCTCATAGCAAATGTTGCATATCTTGGTTGAATTGTCATATTTTATTATTTGCGAAAGCACCTGTGTATAAGATGTCTGATGCTCGAATTGAATAATACATACCATAATGGAATTAAAAAAAAGGGGGGTTGTAGTGAATAGTATTTCGATTAAATGATGGCTATGAGATTTGTTTTGGGGCACTTTTCATGACTCTGTGGGATTTAAAGAACCTTTATTGGGGTTGATGTTATGAATCGTGGCTCGTTTATTCCAAGATTATGGTTGTATTCTTGTAGCGATTATGATGTTGTTCGTTTTGATTATGTTACATAATGACAGTATTGTTATCAGGATTACCCCGGTTACATAAAATTATGGGTATATCCAATCATTTATTGTGTAGTGCAGTTTGGAAACTAGTGAACAATTTTGTTAAGAAGGCATCAATATTAGGTTATTGTTTTGGAAAAAGAGTATAGTCTAAATTTTAAAATTTTGGATAGAAAGATAGTTTGATTGTAAATTTGCATCGAAGATATGATGTTTTGATCACTTGAACAATATTCGTAAAATTTCCCTATCATTCTACCATTTTTCGCTAATTACACTCCCTCCACGATCCCTATTTCACTTGTTTCATCCCTGTTCTGTGATATTAATTTTAAAGATGGGTCTGTGTTGAAATAAGAAGAAGTTGATATGGCAAGGATTGAGGACTGTTATTTTTGATATATTCAAATACACAGTTGATTGTCTTATTAATGTTAATTGTCTTATTAATTGTTGAAAAATATTAGTATATTGATCCCCACCATTCTATCATTTTTTTCGCTAATTACACTCCTTCCATATTTCCCATGAACCCTTTCATTCCCTGGTCACATATAAATTAATAAATGATGTATTATGGATGGATTTTCATGTATCTCGTGGTAATTTTAGAGCCATCTTTTGATTCATGCATGCAGATTTTCATGTATGGTTTATTAAGAGCTTCACTACTGACAAACTGTTTCTACAGGATAATTTTTTTTTTCAGTAGAGGCAACAATGGACGAAATAATAGAGGCAGGGGAAATTGAAATCAAGGGCATAAGAGGCATAAAATTTCCATCTATTTTGATGTTGACCCACAAGAATTAAACCGATTGTTCCAAGATGGATTCTTTAATTGGATTGGTCATGGAATATTGCACCCTCAACAAAAAAAACCCCTTTTCAACAACCTCCGAATTTTCCCAGAATCCCTCTACTCCCACATGTATCTATGCAGCCTGAGCTTCCCTCCAATGATGGTTGGCAAGAAATTGTCAACCAACCTGCTTCTCATTTCCACCACCACCTCCAATCAATCCAAATGCACAATCCACCCACGTTGCCTCGCAAGTGCAATCTTCCCACACCAACAAGAGATTGAAGACCGACATTCTGCAACTTGTAATTGGCAAAGGAAAAGCGACGACCTTCCCTTCTAGCCCTTCCATTGATTCCTCTAAATCTGTATCTTCTTGCCTCCACTTGAAAGACGATTGTTCCCATGTAATTAGTGTCATATATCCCACATAGTCTAATCAACCAGGGGCTATTTCAGAAAAGTCTAAGGGAGACAACAACGAGAAAATAAAATATGCATCTCAAAAGAACAATTATGGTTTTTAAGTGTTGTTTTTATTATTTCCAGTGATAAGTACAATTTTAATAGTTTTCAACATGTTTTGGACAACAAGTATCATTTTTGGACAACGAGTATTATTTTGGATATTTCTGTGGATAATGTGGATATATATATATTCTTTTTGGGATATGATTTAAATTATTACTTATATTTAATATTCAATTTAAAATTCTATGGGAGTTACAAGCGTGTCCTATGGTCTAAGTGATTATCGGTTGGGATTTATTTTTTATGATTAAAATGAAGAAATGATGGGAGTCACAAGGGGTCCCACCTATTTTAGTTATTATTAATTAAGACCCTTAATTATATATTATTATTATTTGTTTCTCCTAAACTAATTTGTTAAGTTAATTTGACTTAACTAACAAAAAGTAGTTGAACTACTTCAACTAATTGCGAAAAGAATAAAAGCCCAATTGAATGAAGAGACAAAGGGGAGGAGAATAGAAGGAGAAAACAAGACTAAGGTTTTCTCTTTAGTTACATGAGATAGTTTCAGTTTTCATTCATTTCTGAGTTTATTCAAAGCCTAATTCTCTTCTTGACAACAGGGTCTTATTTTAGATAGCAAGGTTCAAGACTGAACCACACTTTTTAGACGCTTGTTTTAGAGGTGTTGATCCATCCTTGATACTCTGTGTATTCTTGTCTATTTGTGAATTAATTTTCATGGTTGATAAAGGATATCTTGCAGAGTCAAAATGACATTAGTTTGTGGCAAGCTGATCCAGATTATTAATTTCATTTTTACTTTACAGTCAAAGTCTTTTTGTATGGTGTTCATCGAGGATGTCTAAATCAAAATTTGGTCCATACCCTCGCAGGGGTTTTGTAAAGAGAAAAACACTTTTGGTATCTCAGAATGAAATAAAATCATATTGCTATTCTATCTCATACATGTGTTTATGCGACTGGTTACTTTTTCTCTTTTGACCTCCATGTTTACTTTATCCTAAAATCTGTGTACATTCCAGTAGCTTTTATAAATTTTATTTTATATTGCAACATTTTAATTATAAAATCAGCCTTAGTCCGTGTAATTAATACTTGTGGATTGAGTGAATATTTTGACGCTATAAACCACGAGTGGCATTCCCAACTATCTTGTCCTAGTGACGCAACTGCACTCCTCGGAGCACGTTCGCTCTCACAGGATCTTACTCCCCTCGGCCCGAAGAACTCTAAGGTCCTTCTATTTCCCTATCAGGAAATCTGCACCCACAGATTCTCTTTTGCGTGACTTCCCTTTGTTCACTTATCGGGAAATCGGAACTCGTGACTTCGCAAGTTCTCGGTTGATCGCTGGGTTCTCAAATCCCCGAGACCCGATATGTCCATCAACGCTGACTTCCTCTTTCTTCTATCGAGACTTCGACTCTATCGTGACTTCGCTACTCGCGATACCAAGCCCTCGGTTTTCCAACTCCCGATATCTGATGCGCCGAAACGTCGATACGATCCTATCGCGCTTTCGCTACTCGCCACCTCGTGTCCTTGTGACTTGGAGTACCCAATACTTGGGCTCTCGCCCTGCGAACTTCCGAGTTCGCGAGATCTCTCGATCTCTGACAGCTGTCTTCCACTCACTCCTGCAGTCCCACAACATGCTACCCTTTGGTTGTCGGGATATCGCGTCTCGCGATATCGCAATTCTTGATGCAATCCCTAGCAGCTCCAACTTGCGAACCCCGGATACACGATATCTCGTGTAGATCTAACGGCCCCTGTGTCCTGGATCAATGGCTCTGCCCCTCCTGAGCTTCGAACCTTCAGACGTTCTCACTATAACCTCCTTGCACCTCCGCAAGATCCAACGACCAACATAACTTCGCGAAATCTCCTCGAAGGATTTCGACCGTCCGTTCTTCCTTTGCTAAAACTGCAAAATGAAGGAGTGTCTCTCCACGAGACTCGTTCACTTTCTCGCAACCCTACGACACTCCTCTTCGACTTTCCACGACAGCTTCCCTGCGCTTACCCTTCAGTGGATTCAAAGGCCTATACCTCCTGAGCTTGTTCTCGGCTTCTCAAGTCCTTCCGAGAACTTCTTGCGCGCACTCCTTGCGGCAAATCTTCAACAACTTCTAAGTGTTGAATTCGTTCGACTCTGCACACTCCTGCAGCAACAGTCCTTCGATACTCTGCTCAGAATCGCAATTCTGAGACTTAGCTTGGCCTACGCACTCCTTGCACGGCACTATGCCTATCTGCACCTTCGAAGAAATGAGAACAAGAGTTATCTCTAATTGAACCCTTCTGTCGACGCACTCCTTGCGGACAAATTCGACTGCACTCCTTGCAGGAATCCTCTGGCTCAATTAGAGAAACAATTGAAACTCATTCACTCACCCTCTCAGACTTCTGTTCAACCATGAAATCACATACACAGCATATAAAAGCAAATGTATGACAGGAAGCAAATATTCATGAGCATAACATTAATACACAGAGAATAGACACATAACCATGGATTTGAATCAAAGCTTTCTTCTATTAATTCAATATTTGTACATGGGTGTTCTTTACACAGCTCTCTGCTTGCTCTTCTCTTCTTGCTCCTTCAATAATCTAATAATACAATGATACAATGAGGGTGTCCATATCCGTTTTCCTTCTTGGACTCTAAAACTATCAAATCTAGAATTAAATTCCTATCTACCAGCATTAAGTCTATTAAATGCCAACTATCTACCTAAGGACGAGAGCTATCCGCTCAAGGTCCATTACAATATACAAAGTGCGCCTTCATAAATGACTTCATTAAAGACTTTGCGCAACAATTCCAAAGTGTTTTCAAAATTTGTGCTGGCTAGTCCAGATGTCTCCCGATCCACGCTGACTCGCTTGATGAGTGAGCGATGCTCCTGCATCATACTCCTCGGCGTGAAAATTTTCATGGGCTCCTGTCCATGAGTTCCTGCACGGTCTGTCCATGATTTTGTATCTCCGCTTCAGTCTCCCAGCTGGCATCTTCCACTGGGTGGTTCTTCCATTTGACCAAATACTCATAGTATTCTTTCCTCCTGGTCTTCTTGCCCACTCTCTTGTCCAGTATGCACTCCATTTGCGGCTTCATTGCAACTGGCAATTGTTTCACCCACTGGATCACTGGCTCCTCAGCTCCAGTTTCTGCGTCCCCAGCCCTTTATGGGAAGAAATCTGCGATATTGAATATCAGAGATATTCCGATGCCATCTGGCAACTCGATCTCATAAGGATTTTCTCCGAATTTTCTCAAGACCTTGCATGGTCCGATTTTCTTCATTTTTATCTTATTGTATGTTCCCCTTGGGAACCTTTCTTTTCTCAAATGTGCCAGAACTAGATCACCAACTTCAAATTGAAGTTGTCTCCGATGCTGATCTGCTCTACGCTTGTACTCCTGGCTTGAATCCAGTAGTCGCTGCTTCACTCGGTTGTGAAGTTCCTTCATTGCCTCAACAAATTCTTCTGCACTAGCGCTGCTAGTAACAGCCTATTCTGAATCTCGCAATTCAGAAACTCCTCTTGGAGGCATCCCATATACAACCTGAAATGGACTCTTCCTTGTGCTCCGATTCACTGAATCGTTGTATGCAAAATCTGCCTGTGGTAATATATTATCCCAGCTGTTATGGTGCTCCGCCACTAAGCTCCTCAGCAAGTCCCCCAGACTTCTGTTAACCACTCCTGTCTGTTCGTCTGTCTATGGATGATAAGAAGAACTAAACACCAAGTTAGTTCCTAGCTTCTTCCATAAGGTCCTCAAAAAATGCCCTATGAATTTCGTTTCTATGTCCGAAACTATAATTTTCAGCAATCCATGAAGTCGAATGACCTCCTTGAAAAACAAATTTGCGATGTGTGTCGCATCGCTGGTCTTCTGACATGGAATAAAATGTGCCATTTTTGAAAACCTGTCCACGACCACAAAGATTGAATCAACCCCTCTTTGTGTCCTCGACAACCCCAATACGAAATCCATGCTTATCACCTCCCACAGCCTCTTTGGTATGGGCAATGGTTGATATAAACCTGCATTCTGTTTTCTCCCCTTCGAATGCTGGCAAATTCTACATCGGTCAACGAACCTCTGGACATCTGCTCGCATCCCTGGCAAAAAATATGAATCATTCAGCTTCGCGAATGTCTTGTCATGGCCAAAGTGTCCTGCTAATCCACCACTGTGCTTCTCCTTTAACATATTCTCCCTCATGGAGCATTTCAGAATGCACAATTGATTGCCTCTGAACAACAATCCCTCCTGGATCATGTAATCTATCCAAGGGCTCCGATCTCTGAGAACTGGATTCTCAGCTGCTTCATACGCCTCTCCAAAATCTGCGTCTCCTGCATACATGTCCCTGAGATTTTCAAAACCCAATGTTTTGACTCGGAATTCCTGCAACAACAAACACTTCCTGCTCAAAGCATCAACCACTTTGTTAGCAGTACCCGAAATGTGTTTAATCACAAATGTGAAATTCTGCATATACTCTGCCCATTTTGCATGTTTCTGATTCAACTTCTCCTGTTGAGTCACAAACTGTAATGCATGATTATCACTGTACAATACAAATTCTTTTGGGATCAAGTAATGCCTCCACTTCTTCAACGCCTGTATGATATCATAGAATTCCTTATCATACGTGGAGTATTTCATCTTTGCCTCATCCAACTTCTCGCTGAAATATGCAACTGGTCTGTCTTCCTGACTTAAGACCGCTCCTATGGCAAATCCACTTGCATCACATTTCACCTAAAATGTCTTCATGAAATCTGGCAACACCAAAACTGGTCGTTCCGTTATTTTTCGCTTCAACAGATTGAAGCTCTTCTCATCCTCGGTTGTCCAATGAAAAGACTTATGCTGCTTCTTCACTGTATCCATCATCGTTGCACTAATTCCACTGAAATTCCTGATGAACTTCCGGTAGAAACTAGCTAAACCATGGAAACTTCTCACCTCGAAAATATTTCTCGGTGATGGCCAATTCTTAATTACTTCCACTTTATCTGGATCCATCCTCAATTCATTCACCGATATGACAAAACCCAGATAAATGAGCTCTGTCTTCATAAATGAAGATTTCCTCATATTTATCAACAACTTCTCCTGTTGTAGCTTCTTCATCACAATGGCCAAATGCTTCAGATGTTCAGCCTCTGATTTACTGTAAATCAGTATGTCGTCCAAATACACAATGACGAACTTCCCGATGAACTCCCTCAGGACTTCATTCATCAGCCTCATAAACGTACTCGGTGCATTTGTCAAGCCAAACGGCATGACTAGCCATTCTTACAAACCTTCGTTTGTTTTGAACGTTGTCTTCCATTCATCGCCTTCCCTCATGCGAATCTAGTGATATCCACTTTTCAAATCTATCTTTGAATTTTTTTTTTCCCCGCTTAGGAAATCCATCAGATCATCGATTCTCGACAGTGGAAACCTGTACCTGATGGTTATCTTGTTGATCTCCCTCGAGTCGGTACACATTCTCCAGCCTCCATCCTTCTTTGGAATGAGTACTGTCGGAACAACACATGGACTTAAGCTTTCTCTGACTAACCCCTTGTCCAATAGTTCCTGGACCTGCCTTTTAACCTCCTCATTCTCTTGCGGCATCAACCTATACGCGGCTTTGTTCGGTAAAATAGCTCCTGGTATGAGGTCTATATGATGACTCACACTCCTCATCGGTGGCAACGAATGGGGTAATTCGTCCACTATGATGTCAGCGAACTCTTCCAGTAGTTCCTGAACCTCATCTGGTAAATCATCCACCCTTGTGCTAGTCAGAACGACCCTCGGTTTTCTGATCACAAAGAATTGTGGATCTTCCTTCTTCTCTACCTCTTTAAGAACCTCCTTCCCACTCATGAGAAGTATTGTGTTGTTTACTTCCGGTTTTACCTCCTTATCCTTTATCAGGAGAAACCTGTGTATCCTCCCATCCTTCTCTAAAGTATATGTGTTCATCCTCCCATCATGAACCACATTTCTGTCATATTCCCATGGTCTACCCAACAATAAATGACATACATCCATGGGAATAACATCACATAAGACCTTATCATTATACCCTCCTATCTTGAATTCAACTAAACATTGTTTAGTGACACTCACCTGGTGTCCCTTTTGTAGCCATGAAACTTTGTATGGACTCGGGTGATCAGTTGTCTCCAGCTCCAATTTCTCTACCATCTCGGTCGAAACGAGATTATCTGTGCTACCACTGTCAACAATAACCTTGCATACCCAGTCCTTGGTTTTGCAAGCTGTCCTGAACAGTCTGGTCCTTTGAACTGAGTCCTCCACCTCCTTTCCAGGTGTTAAGAGAACTTTACGCATCATCAGTGACCTTCCACCTTCTGTGTCTTCAGTCTCAACATCTCGCTTCTGTGCCTCAGTGATGTGAGATTCTCCACTATCCTTCTTCTTCTCTGGACACTCAAATGACATGTGCCCATTCTTTCCACATGTGAAGCATGTGATTACTCCACCTCGGCCTCTTCCTCTACCTCTGGTACGAGGAAAAGTGTTTGCGTCAGCATAATCTCCCTTTTGCTCTGTATGCTGTCCTCGCTGTGAGGTTCCACCTCTCTCAATCTTACCTTGAGGTTTCTTCCATTCCTCTTTGGGTTTCTGGTATTTCTCCTGGGCAACTGCCTTACCTCTGGGATGACTCCTGCCTCGCCCTCGCTGACCTTGCTTACGGCTCAACTTCTCTTCTGCCTTCAAAGCCATTTGATAAGCATCCTCCTCTGTTCGTATGGTTACCATGCTCAATTCATCCTGAATGTCGTATCTCAGACCATTCAGATATCTAGCAACCTTCTCATCATCGCTCTCCTGATGACCTGCTCTGATGTTCAGTCGATAGAATTCCTCAGTGTATTCTTTCACTATCATCAGCTTCTGTCTCAGGTTCTGCATTCTCCTGAACAGAGTAATTTGGTAGTCCCTTGGGATGAACTTCGCCTTCATCTTCGCGATCATTCGGTCCCAACTCTTAATCTTCTGCTTGCCTTTGCAGCATCTGTCAGCTTGTAGCTCGTCCCACCATAATGCTGCATGTCCTTTCAAGCACGTGACAGCATGTCTGACCTTCTTATCCTCTTCGATGTATTCATAATCGAAGTAGGTGTCAAGAGCTCGAATCCAATCCAGTAGCTCTTCTACATCCAGATTCCCCTCATAGACTGGAATGTCCATCTTCGCCTTCGCACCCATTCTGGCAATAGCTTTGATCAATCACTCAGTTGATGCATCTTCGACTGCAACTTCCTCCTCTCGTTCAACTTCAATTTCGCTCTCGGAATCACTCAGATCCCCTGCACTAGCTATGCGTCTTTGAGCTGTCTCCATCTCCTCAAGCCTGGCTCGAAGATCTCTCATTTGCCTCTCCATTTCTGGATTTCCTACCGGCCTACCTCTTCTTCGTTCCTCCCTATCCTCTGGATCAGGTGACTGTCTCTCTCTTCTGGGTGGCATGGTGAATCCTTCTTCTCTGCTACAGAAAGCAAAGAGATATTCCCGCTCTGATACCACAACTAATGCAACCGCACTCCTCGGAGCACGTCCGCTCTCATAGGATCTTACTCCCCTCGGCCCGAAGAACTCTAAGGTCCTTCTATTTCCCTATCAAGAAATCTGCACCCACAGATTCTCTTCTGCGTGACTTCCCTTTGTTCACTTATCGGGAAATCGGAACTCACGACTTCGCAAGTTCTCAGTTGATCACTGGGTTCTCAAATCCCTGAGACCTGATATGTCCGTCAACGCTGACTTCCTCTTTCTTCTATCGGGACTTCGGCTCTATCGCGACTTCGCTACTCGCGATACCAAGCCCTTGGTTTTCCAACTCCCGATATCCGATGCGCTGAAACGCCGATACGATCCTATCGCAGTTTCGCTATTCGCCACCTCGCATCCTCGTGACTTGGAGTACCCAATACTTGGGCTCTCGCCCTGCGAACTTCCGAGTTTGCGAGATCTCTCGATCTCTGAAAACTGTCTTCCACTCATTCCTGTGGTCCGACCACATGCTACCCTTTGGTTGTCGGGATATCGCGTCTCACGATATCGCAATTCTTGATGCAATCCTTGGCAGGTCCAACTCGCGAACCCCGGATA